>JAQBSW010015086.1:0-10394 GCA_029291075.1 Eudiplozoon nipponicum | reverse complement strand
ATTGTTCTGAATCACAGTAACAAGCACAGCAAACGGGCAGAATGATTAGACAAGTCAGAAGAAATAGTTGCCTAAAATATTAGGCTTTATTCATCATATAGTGCAGATATACATGCTAAAAGACAAAACAAAACGTTAGTATACGAACGGTGTGAATATAAATGTGTACAAATAAACAATCATATCAGTAGTCGCGAGTATATGACGAACAAAGACTTCATTTTTCGGTCTGACATAGAGATTCATTAGAGTTTTGATAGCATTATCATACGTATCACAGTCAACGATGTGTTCATATACGTTAGGAGAGACGTAGGAAATAAGAGTGTCTAATTTATCCGGATTCATGGTTTCGACTGATTTTAGGAGACCACAGAATGTACGATACCAATGATTCCATTGTTTTGCTGCATCTGGTGCACTAGGTTCAACATCAAATCTTTCTGGTCTGAGTAGGCGTTTCATGATTGGGCTATATGATGAATAAATTGTTCTGAATCACAGTAACAAGCACAGCAAACGGGCAGATTGAGTCGAAAACCAGAAGAAAGAGTTGCCTAAAATATTAGGCTTTATTCATCATATAATGCAGATATACATGCTAAAAGACAAAGCAAAACATGTTAGTATACGAACGGTGTGAATATAAATGTGTGTACAAATAAACAAACATATCAGGTATTACGTCCAATTCGGAAACCATAGTGTTAGTAGCATGTACCTCATCGAGTATGAGATAATGTTGGTATCGGTTACTAACACAATAGCCATAGTGTTAGTATCCTTTACAGACTCGGTATATATATATTATGTAGTGTGAGTTAGCGTTGAAGTCGCATTGTCGTAGACTATACGATGTTAGCTTCACTATTGCAGGTTGACACATTCGTCTAGGAGATTGTACCGTCCTATTATCCCACATTCTTGACCAAAATATAGAATGGTTAAAGGGCGTAAGTACCGGCTCCTACCGATGAGTCGCCAGTAAGCACGGAACGAATGTGCATGAGATTATACTCTTCCGTTCATGCTTCGCTCCTTTGTATTTAATCCTTCTGGTCACAACTCGAACCAACTTGTTACTAGGTTCGCAAACATCCTAATACATACTTGCATATATATTAGTTCTCCGCAACAAACAGTATTTAACTGTTATATAATGATTAACAATATTGTTCAAAATTTTTTTATGTGGAAACTGTCACTAATAATTTCCTTTATTGAAAAGAATATCTTTGGGCGTCATGTCCATGGTTCTATATTTCTTCATTGAGCTACGTTTCTGCTAGTTTTTTAAAATTTATGTTATTTATATAATATATTTCCTCAACAGACTTTGTTTTCTATAACAAAACGAAAATCCGCATGCAGCAAATTTATATCAAATTTATTGATTTTATCAATCTGTTTGTTTTTCATACGAAATTTTGATGGGATTTTTGGCAGAAACTTTTTTATCTTGTTTCTTTGTGAAATTTCATAATGCCCTGAATTTCAAGGTCTACTAAATTTCACTAAATGCGTATTAAAACTACATCTGAACACCTGTTGCACCTCATTAAATTACGCTTGTGAGCTTGAAGTAAAAACAAATCACATTGTATTTAACCAGTTGTCGAACAACGTAGAAAATACCGTCAGTCACATGTACTAACGTGATTCGAATTTCCATGATCATCATGTGAGGACGATGGCAAACTGGTTTGCGAGGATCATACAAAAATCCATATATATGGAAAGCAAAATTAGATATATTGATCTCAACTCGAGTAGACTCGCATACATTGTACTTGACTGGAAATGTCGGCTGTACAATTTCTATGCTGTCATGAATGAACGCGGTATAGATATATATAGGAGAGAAAGAGTATATATATATATATATATATATATATATATATATTGGCAGTCACAATTTAACCAATCATTGCTTGCACGGGAGATGATATCAATTTTTAAATAACGTTTGCCAGCGTGAAGTAAACACAAATCCAATTGTATTCGACCAGTCGTCGAAGATCATAGCAAAACTACTGTCAGTTACACGATGTGGCTTTAGCGTACAGACCAAATGTTACCTCCAAATACTTCGATTTGATACGACATGATCGGTTTTTTATAACCACGTAAATAGTTTAATACGCAAAACTTTACCTTGATCTCTCGCACAGTGTGTACACTGGAGCGTGTATGATTAATACATAATTCATCAGGCCTCTCCATGGTACTCTGTTTTCTTCTTGATTCACAGTTTCGCCAATTCAGGTAGTAATTATGGTTCGATACACCCTGATAAACTGAAGAATATCGCGAATAATAGAGTCAGGCAAAGAGATGGTTCGCCTACCACTCCCGCAGTTTCAAACATCTATCGGATTTCATTCGTTGATCTGACGTGTAGTATGGCAAGCATTCTAAATTTTATAAAATTTGCGGATACGGGCGGCCTTTAGGTGTTTAAAAAAGTAAAACTTCAAATTTAAACGTGCAATTTTGACGCTTTTAACTTTTACGGTTAAATAAGCGTCCGCAGTTTTTGAAATTGATCAAGGCTGTGTGTATGTGCGACTCGGTATGTGTTTGTACTTTGTTATATATCGTATAAAGTACCATTTATTCCAGTAAAAATGAGATATGTAAGTAAATATCATTTCTTGTGTGTGCTGTTTATACATGGTTAACAATGAAGTTTCGCATTATTATACCGAGTATATCCAAAGTTGCATTAGTAATTAATGTAGTGCTTGCAGTAAAAGATATATCCCAGGGTCGCCTTATCTGCTGAGTCTTGCAGGGGGATTAGCGACACATTCATCTCCGATTCTGTCTCTTTTCCTTATCTTTTTTCTCTTCTCAATCTAACAATAAGGGCCATTCAGACACTATGAATATGGTGGGTGTTGATCATATAATTGAATCGGGGTTGTAAAATAGTTGAACTAAACTACTATTCATTCAACATTTAACGTCAGCGCATTTCACGTGCAAACATTGAAACCAACATAGACATCATGAAGTTCTTGCACGGACGTTGCATAAATTAGAAATCCATCTACGTTGCGTATCAGAAACCCGAATAAAGAATCCTACGAGTATTTCTGAACTGGATCCACCATCCTTTTCTACACGTTAATGACTTTAAGACTCTGGTTACACAGTGTTTAATCAATACGGTAAATGGGGATTCGGCCTTGTCCTTAGCTCACAAGCTGAAGCTTGTTTAACTGAATGGATCTCTGTAAATAGCCGTCTTTCTGCTGCACACCTAAATATATCTACTAAAATGAATGTCAGAAACCTTAATCAACGTTGCCTTTTCGTTGTATCTGTATATGCTCTTACCGATTGCAACACAGACAAGAGCAAGTACGCTTTTTCTCCGACAAACTTTTTACTAAGTAGAACAAGAAGTTCAGATATGATCTTGAATGATCATGAATGATCAATTTTGGAGCTTAACTAACACCGAATTTCATTTAGGTGTAAGATACACGTGAAGCTCATTGCGCAACAATAATGGTGGGCGACTATTGAATAGCTGCGTGGAATATTAATTATACTTAAGCAACACAAACTTCAGACCTAGTGTAAGGCGTTGCGCGAATGGTGTCTTCCAGCATTTGGACAAAGTTGAACTCAAATAGATCACGTAGCTATTAGTTACAAGATTATCATTAATTTTGGAACACGTCGACTCGGACCATGCACTAATCCGTTGTAGATTTTCACTAAATTTTCCCAGAGAAAACGTGTGAGCAAACTAGGAAAACCTTCTCTTCGACAAAGATATTCTAAGGTAAAAACTAACTTGTCTTGGTAGCGAAAATTCGAAGTTACTTTTGACGCCGGTATGTTCAACTATGCACGATGCAGGTACTATTGTATGTGGCATTTTAAGCTCGTAGAATTAATCATTGGGTCCCTTTAAAACCTATGGAGATTCTCGAAACTAGGTGCCAAATTCCAGTTTGCTTGGTTTATAATAATTTTCGTGGAGTTGTAAGATGTAAACGTAAGCGAAATCTCAATATCAATCTGAAATCCTTTTTGATCAGAAAGTTTAAAGAGATGGAAGAAGAGTTCATATCAGGTAATAGTTTCTGTTTGTTCCAACTTATCCGCGCAGCAAATTCGAGAAAATTAAAGGATAGTGAAACTATAAATGATAGCAACAAACATTTAATAACCGATAAAATATGTGGGCTCAACACTTGAAATATCATTTTTCTTGAGCTTATGCATTAGTCCTGATCTCCGAATGTATTCATGTATCATCGCTGTAGAATGTTACTTTACTAAATTAATCATAATTTGATGTACGGGATGTAATCCTATCTCTTAAATATTGCAAAGTTGCAAACCCTGATCATTTTCTCTCAAGTTTATTTTAGGATGGAAGCGATGTAATTTATGAAGAGTTGAGTAACCTTTTTCGTGCCGTAAAGAATGGGGAAACCGTGCTGCTTGCTTAGAGTGAGACAAACATCATTCCAATCTTCAAAATAGGGTGTCTTAATTCGTGTGATAATCATTGAGGTATAAGCTTTACTCCAGTCATACATAGGTTATTTGCTTCGATTATCTTACGCCGTCTAAACGTTTCGCGTGAATCACTTACTGTGGAGTAACTAGCTTGATTCCTTTCAGGACGTTGTTAAATAGATATTTTTTACCTTATGGTAAGTTCTTGAAAAGCGACATGTATATCGCCATCCCTCTATAGCCGTCTTTCTAGATTGCAAGGATGCATTTGATTCGGTGGATTGCTATGTTCTATTCGATATTCTCTCGAAAATTGGTGTGATCACAAAATTTATATATATATATATATATAAGTTAGATATCGATATATCTAGATATACATTGGTAACGAACAGCACAACGTTACTTACCAATAGTGGTGTTCTGGGTCATTGCTGCCGTCCACCTCCCCTTTATATTTAATCCTTGTAATATATATCCTATAATGAACAAAATTCTTCCATGCGTACAAGATACGGGTGTCGTAGTTCTTCTGGGTGGAATATTAGTATCTTGTCTATGCAGATGATATCGTGCTATCATTCGACAATCGAGCTTCTACTTAGGCCAACTTGAGTAAATTATTAGTCGTTCCGTCTTTTGGTGTGAAATTCACACGTTCTAAATTTAAGATACTTTTACAATATAATCATCATGCACAGCTACACGTGAGCCGTTATTAACTGATACTTCAATGCCACATAACCTCAAGAATAGCAAAAAACAGAAAATTTTTTATAACGACACAAATAATGGTGTAGGGAAACATTACTAAAGATATTTATAACGGGAAGACCTAGCTACTATGAGTATATTAACCTAGATATAACATAAGTAAAGCAAAACAAAACCTCTACACAACTCCGTTATGTCCAAATAATCCCCAGGGTAAGGCAACACCGGCAATGCTACTTCCTAGCGAACGTCTACTTCTTGATTAATCGGTAGTTTCTTTTTAGACTTTCTATTTCAGAATACTTTAAGATAGATTTTCAGACTGCGTTTAAGCTTACGTATACACGTGATATTTTATGTCAGGCTAGCAAGAATTTAGTTCTAATTCTGAATATCTCAATTCCTTTTCTCAGAGACAATGAATATTTACCGAAGTCCCAAAACAGATTTAGCCTTGGCCATAGCTGCCTCCTATTTTGAACATCGAGTTCGTCATTTTCGTATTTAATGAATCGTCATACTTATGTTGGTCAGAAGCCTAACTTCCTCTTAAATATTTTTGCTATTTAAAATTTCGGCTTCGGATGGCGTACGTCTACTGTAGAATTGTGGATATTTATATCCAAGATTGAAATTTAGTTCTGGATACAACCACACCATATATAAAATATTGATACATAGCGGATTTTGGTTCAATTTTGTCCCGGAGGTGGGGTTTCCATTATTTGTACAGCGGTGTTAATATCACATTAAATTTTGGGCGAGTATTCGGAAAACCAGTAGCTATGAATATGAATTATCCTTATGCTCTTAATGAAGAATACGTTTTGGAATATTAACCATTTGCGTTGTCATTTGTTCTTTTCTGTAGAAGTTAACATTTTTTAATTTACTCCGTTCTTTGAGCCTTAATATACCGAATTTTAGTTTTGTATACATCGTCATCATCATCATCATCATCATCATCATCCACAGCAATAGGAAATTCATTTGTAAATGATTTTTCACTGCCGTATAATCAATAAATAGACAAAAAACCAAAGATAAATTTGAACAAAGTAATGATAATGACTGAAATAATAATTTTGACAAGAAAATTATTAAGAGTGTGGTTTATGAGGATGACGATATAGTCTAAATAAGTATATTTACCTAGATATGATATTGAAGTAAGGCAAAATAAATCTCTACAAAACACCATTGTGGACAAGCTAGCTTGATGGAAAGGCAACGGCAATACAGCTTCCTTGTGGGTTTCACTGTATCACGTTTTAAATAAAAATACACCTCGAGAAAAGGAAGTTACGAAGATGATTCTACTAGAAATCTGCAACGGAATCCTGACTAATCTCGACTTGATGTCATATCGCACTGAGTTTCCAACCAAGAAATATGATACGCGCGTGGAACCAGTCCCTGAAGACGAGCGGGTCCCATACTACTCAGTTTGGATGTAGTTCACTTTGACAGCTTCTGTCATGGTAAAATCTATCCGCCTTGTTTCCTACGCCAATTTGGCGCTAAATGAGAGAATAATGCTCTATTGGTCAAAAAATTGATGGCATGAGGTAAAATTAGCCGAGTGAAATACTCGCGATTCTCCATAAATGGCGACATTTGAGATAGTTATTCAAACTTTCGCGATTTTCTTACTCATCTGGTCAAACATATTATCTGAGTTATTAATAGAGCTTTGAAGGTGCAAAATCATGTTAACCACGTCGCAATTTTGTAGTGAGTCGTTGGTGATTCTGTATGAGTATCTTATGGCAGTGAAGCATTAGTCACTTGACTTTTGTGTGGCTGGACATGGTGATGATGATGATGAGTATCTTATGTTTAGAGGGTGCGAATTTCAAACCGAAAAAGGAGCAAATGCTGGTCTTTTCAAGATGGCCTGAGCGGAATTTCATTTTTCGAAAAATAGTACAATATCGTATGCATAGTCAAAATCAACAAATCTACCTCCCGGAACATCTTGGACATTTGAATTCTGAACTCATCAGTAGGAACCGATATTACGCCCTATTCCCATTATAGGAAAATTGGACGGTACAAAAATGTGTATAACTGCCATAGTGAAGCTTACTTCATATAAAGTCTTCGACAATGCGAATTGAAAGCCAACTCACTATATGTAATATATTTACCGAGTCTGTGAAGAGTAAAAACACTTGATGTTGTGTCAGTAACTGATACAAACATTGTGGTTCCGAAATGGTGCATGGTTCTAGCACTATGGTTGCCTAGTCGGTATAAAGTATCAACGCGATGGATTTCAACATATACTAAAGTTAGGTGTTGCGAACCTAGTAACAAATTAGTTCAGTTGTGACCAGAAGGATAAACCAAAGGCAGCATGAACGGAAAGTATAATCATATACTTTACTTTACTGCGGCTGACTCCTTTTGGAGGATAAGCCGGCTCCATTTCATGGAGTTTCTTGGGAATTTGGTACAAGTGGTGTCCCCTCACCACTCGGCTTTTTGATCGAGGACGCACCTCTAGCCTTTGCACATCCAAGCACAGTCTGCAAGGCAGCAGTAAGTTGCATGGTTGCCGGTGGCTGTTGATAGCTCATTCGCCATTCGGAAGTACGGGGCACTGTCCAGGAGTCCATGTAATCCTGTGGCTGTTGAACCCTTTTGTGCCGGGGAACACACGCCGAGTCATAGTGCCGTCGTCGGGCTCATGTGGTATTTTATAGGAGATCCGATTGCCGGTCGGAAATCCACCACGCCCTGGTGACACCACCGCCATAGCCACGTTAGCCCATGTACGATCGGCCATCGAGACATGGTTGACACCGTCGTACCGCGTTGAGGAGGGATGACGCACGACGGAAAGTAGATCCTTTTCTGGTCACAACTGAACTAATTTGTTACTAGGTTCGCAACACCTAATACATACTTGCATATATATTAGCTCTTCGCAACAAACAGTATTTAAATATACTAAAGTTCACAAAAATTGAGAATTACAACTATTTCTGAACCACTGTTACTCCAGTAAAACCATACACTCTGGTGTTGATCGATGTCCGTTATCGTATTTCGCGATAATCATGAAATCATTTAATTAAATATTTGACAGTTAGATACTGTGTGTGGCGGAAAAATGATATATATGAAATAATGTATTAGGTGTTGCGCATCTGGTAATAAATTAGTTCAAACATGACCAGAAGAATAAACCAAAGACAGCATGAACAGTAAGTATAATCTCTATGATTGCCGAGTTGTTACGTGGTATCAACATGATGGATTTCAAGTTATGCTAAAGTTCATTAAAATTGAAAATTAAAAAATACTTCCTGAACACCTGCTATTCCAGCAGGATGAAACCTGTCCTGTCGAGAAATAGCATTTTCTTTCTAATTCAATGGTTAGTTTCGACCAACAAAATGTGTATTCTTTTATATATATATATATATATATATATATATATATATATATATATATAAAAGAAGTTGAAATAGATCATTCAGTTATATTGTTAATCCAATTTTTATATTTTTTATCTGAAGTTAATTGGCATCATCTACATGATTTCAAAAAATGTCAAATAATGATCAAGACAGAAAAATTGAACATGAGTCTGATGAAGTAGTGGGAGACGCATTAAATGAAGTTGCCTCAAATCATCATTTGGAAGAAACTTCTTCGGGGAAAACATGGATTCCATCTATTTGGCCTAATTCAGTTGCCACTGTTATACATTCCTATACACCACAAAATGCGGATGAAATTCAATTGCTAAAAGGACAGAAGGTTGAGGTAATTCCGTGCTTGTGTGAATCATCATAAAATTTTAGCTTTTATCCATGGAAAAAGCGTAGTTAATTGTTTACTTCATTAATATTGTTTTTTGTATGTTTTACATAATCAAGAGCGAGATATTTTTTTAAATTTATTCATTTTTTTGGTTTCCATAAATATTTACATCTTTAAGTCTACGTATGTGGTGGGAATATGCTTGTCAAAACGTCATTGTCGGAATAGTTATTAAACTGAACGCTTATATTCCAATTAAAAAGACTAGCGAGTCGTATCGGCTTGAGTACCATGGATCGTTCTGCATTCAATTGTATGTATGCCTTCTATGCATTCATGTATATTTTTATGTATTTTTGTATACATATATGTGTGTTGGCCTATATGTAAAAGTAAATATGTTCCGACCCATATTGAATTTTCATTATTATTAGACTGCTATTCTATTGATGAACATCAAACTGTTCAGTAGAGAGGCGTGGAAGTTTTTGTATGCGTGTATGTATTTATGCCTGTAAGTACAAATATCTGGATGCATGTACGTATATATGGAATTTTGTATGAATGGGTTTATTATTGTATTAATGCATGCTTGTACATTTGTAGTTATGTATGTTTATTCCCTAGGGAATAGACCTTACTATTAATGTAATTTTTTTAAGAAATAACATGGTGCGATTCTGTGTTTTCAAAATCTTTGACAATAAAAAGCTCTAGATTAATTTTTGGATTTGGGATTAACCTTAATGCAAGAAATGCCTATTGCTAGTGGTTACTCTGGCATGCTTGTAGAAGTTATGAATGTGTCCAAATCCTTAAAAAATTGATGGTGAATGGAGGATTGTTGGGCTATAGTATTACCAGACCTCAAAGTAATCAGGAAATTAAAATAAATAGCATTGAAATGCAATATAAGAATCATTTTAGGACAACCCGTTTTCTTTTCGCTAAAACTCAACTCTACTGTAATTTCTGGTACTATATATGACAAATTTTTGGAAACAACTGGGATAGAGGTGGAATAAGCATACACTATGCAACGCCAAATAGAAAGAATGAAACATCCATGTTTGAGCATACACGAGCGCATGTACGCTTGTACACAAACAATTCAATAGTGGCATTCTAAATCAAGTTCGAACTTATTTAGTTTACTTGGATGAGGATTAAGCATATTGTATACATTAGCCAGATTTGGTCTGATTTTGATAAACAATGTGGTCAGCTACTGTGTACACGTTTTCCCACATGCCAACTCTGTTTAGTTTGAAATAATTTAAAATTCACCACTCAATGATTAGTTAGTCCGTTTTCATAGCACGTGTAAGTGATAGTGGTTTTACTATGTTATTTAAATCAAGTTTGCGAGCTTGAAGTAAACACCGATCCTATTGTATTTAACCAGTCGTCGAACAACATAACAA
>JAQBSW010015085.1:0-10394 GCA_029291075.1 Eudiplozoon nipponicum | reverse complement strand
GTAGCTCAGTGGTTAGAGCACCAGATTCCGAAGCAGACGTGCCCAGGTTCGTATCCTGTCCGCGGCAAATTCTGGCCAGTACAGGGTGAGTTCCCAATAAGGACGAAACCGGTCTACCGGACGAATTGCCTTTTCTACACTATAAAATTCTTAGTTTATACTGACATTTGTAAGTAATTAATGGGTCAGGTGTTTATATCAAGACCGCAACCTTGATTATAATAATTGTTATCACCACCCGCGCAACCAATGTTCGTTTAATTATATAAATGTTCATTTCAATACCATTTCCTCATGTAATGTGGTGTCTGTTTAGTAATGACAGATTGGGCATGGTTAATTGGAACTTTGGGTCTAAATGGATGCCATATGAGCTCCACCTAAAGGAAAAATTGACTAACCAAGTTACATTAGTTAGTATATAACTGAAAATTGTTTGTAGTGTAGTGTGGCAGGATAGCTCAGTGGTTAGAGCACCAGATTCCGAAGCAGACGTGCCCAGGTTCGTATCCTGTCCGCGGCAAATTCTGGCCAGTACTTGATGAGTTCCCAACAAGGACGAAACCGGTCTACTGGATGAATTGCCTTTTCTACACTATACAATTCTTAGTTTATACTGACATCTGTAAGTAATTAATGGGTCAAGTGTTTATATCAAGACCGCAACCTTGATTATAATAATTGTTATCACCACCCGCGCAACCAATGTTCGTTTAATTATATAAATGTTCATTTCAATACCACTTCCCCACGTAATGTGGTGTCTGTTCAGTAATGACAGATTGGGCATGGTTAGTTGGAACTTTTGGTCTAAATGGATGCCATATGAGCTCCACCTAAAGGAAAAATTGACTAACCAAGTTACATTAGTTAGTATATAACTGAAAATTGTGTGTAGTGTAGTGTGCAGCAGGATAGCTCAGTGGTTAGAGCACCAGATTCCGAAGCAGACGTGCCCAGGTTCGTATCCTGTCCGCGGCAAATTCTGGCCAGTACTTGATGAGTTCCCCACAAGGACGAAACCGGTCTACTGGATGAATTGCCTTTTCAACACTAAACAATTCTTAGTTTATACTGACATATGTAAATAATTAATGGGTCGCAACCTTGATTATAATAATTGTTATCACCACCCGCGCAACCAATGTTCGTTTATTTATATAAATGTTCATTTCAATACCATTTCCCCATGTAATGTGGTGTCTGTTCAGTAATGACAGATTGGGCATGGTTAGTTGGAACTTTGGGTCTGAATGGATGCCATATGAGCTCCACCTAAAGGAAAAATTGACTAACCAAGTTACATTAGTTAGTATATAACTGAAAATTGTGTGTGGTGTAGTGTGCGGCAGGTTAGCTCAGTGGTTAGAGCACCAGATTCCGAAGCAGACGTGCCCAGGTTCGTATCCTGTCCGCGGCAAATTCTGGCCAGTACTTGATGAGTTCCTAATAAGGACGAAACCGGTCTACTGGATGAATTGCCTTTTCTACACTATACAATTCTTAGTTTATACTGACATATGTTAGTAATTAATGGGTAAGGTGTTTATATCAAGACCGCAACCTTGATAATAATAATTGTTAACACCGCCCGCGCAATCAATGTTCGTTTATTTATATAAATGTTCATTTCAATACCACTTACCCATGTAGTGTGGTGTCTGTTCAGTAATGACAGATTGTGGATGGTTAGTTGAAACTTTGGGTCTAAATGGATGCCATATGAGCTCCACCTAAAGGAAAAATTGACTAACCAAGTTACATTAGTTAGTATATAACTGAAAATTGTGTAGTGTAGTGTGCGGCAGGATAGCTCAGTTGTTAGAGCACCAGATTCCGAAGCAGACGTGCCCAGGTTCGTATCCTGTCCGCGGCAAAATTTTGGCCAGTATTTGATGAGTTCCCAATAAGGACGAAACCGGTCTACTGGATGAATTGCCTTTTCTACACTATACAATTCTTAGTTTATACTGGCATATGTAAGTAATTAATGGGTCAGGTGTTTATATCAAGAACGCAACCTTGATTATAATAATTGTTATCACCACCCGCGCAACCAATGTTCGTTTAATTATATAAATGTTCATTTCAATACCACTTCCCCATGTAATGTGGTGTCTGTTCAGTAATGACAGATTGGGCATGGCTAGTTGGAACTTTGGGTCTAAATGGATGCCATATGAGCTCCACCTAAAGGAAAAAAAATTGACTAAACAAGTTACATTAGTTAGTATATAACTGAAAATTGTGTGTAGTGTAGTGTGCGGCAGGATAGCTCAGTGGTTAGAGCACCAGATTCGGAAGCAGACGTGCCCAGGTTCGTATCCTGTCCGCGGCAAATTCTGGCCAGTACTTGATGAGTTCCCAATAAGGACGAAACGGTCTACTGGATGAATTGCCTTTTCTACACTACACAATTCTTAGTTTATACTGACATATGTAAGTAATTAATGGGTCAGGTGTTTATATCAAGACCGCAACCTTGATTATAATAATTGTTATCACCACCCGCGCAACCAATGTTCGTTTATTTATATAACCGAATTAATTGTCTTTTCTATACTATACAATATTTAGTTTATACCAACATATGTTAGTATTTAATGGGTCAGTTGCTTATATCAAAATCGCAACCTTGATTATAATAATTGTTGTCACCGCCCGTGCAACAAATGATCGTTTAATAATATGAATTAAATTATTTTACAGTAAATATTCATTTTAATTAAAACTTAACATAGTAGTAGACAAAATATGAGACTAATCTGATAGGCATATTTTCTGCTTATTTGGATCTACCTTTTATTAGTTGCAATTGATGCTGCCAATTTGTTGCAGCAGCTAATCTTCAAGGTTAGGACGCCAAAATGGCTCATTTTATGGCATCAGTACTGAATAACAAATAAATAAATATTTAAATTTATTCTATTAAGTGCTGCGCAGTTTTCAAACTGGGCCCTACACATTTTGGAGAGAAATAATAAATGTTTGGCTTGTGGTATTTTGACCGATTAATCGTCGCTAAAAAAGCTAATACAATTGGTAGCAATTCAAATCAACAGCTTAACATAAGAATTACCACATATTAAAGCTCGTCTATATGCAGCCGTCATTGTGGACGCCATGAAACATCAAATAAGGGACTAGACACAATTGTGCCAAAAATAACGAATGTGAGTAAGCCCACGTGGCAACGTATGAATCTCTGTCAAAGTTAGCATCCACTCAACCATTTATTTCGTACTTTCATCGGAAATTTAATGTACATTTGCACAACTGGTGGCTAAAAGAGCGCAGTTTTTGTTTGAAAAATTGGAGGCCTCTGTGCAAGCATAGATTTTCCGTTTGCAACCACCGAATTTGCGAGTTGCAGTTCAATAATAATTACAGATTTCAATAACAGGCCGGTAAGATTTTTCAAGAGAACTCCCAATTAAACGATGTGTACTGAATTATTTCCTTGACGGATTTCAGGAAGTTTTTGTCCAGTTATACAGGCTCAAACAACTGCCCATTCAGATTTCACTGGATTGCATGTGCTAATTAAGAGGTGGTTTGCCGGATTTTTAAAGGCATGAGACCATAATATTTTTTTCTTTTCAGATTTGCCAGTTATGAGCGTCTAAGCTCCATAAATTTCATCCATGATGTCCATAAAAACTGGTTCTTCCAATTCTTTAAGTCTTATAATGATGTCCGTGATGGGCGGTCGCAGTCAATTGCTTGAATATATATATATATATATATATATATATATATATATATATATATATATATATATATATATATGTTGATATTAGAAACTAAAATTGGAACAATGATGCAATGACGTTAATTGGTTTTGTTTTAATTTGAATCTCGTAAAGTACTTGTCAGAATTTGCCACGACTGGGGCATAAAATAGGGCTCAATGTCTGGCAGGTCACACAGTTATTCTCTGCGCTAATCCGTTCGTACACTGTGCTCTTCGCCCACTTGTTTGGGTTCCTTTTTGTGGATTCCTTAATTGCTGATTATGATGGTATCATTTATTTAAGACTTTATGCTTCCTAGCTCACTGGATGTATCACTAATTTGTTGAGAAAGATGACGAACCACCTTCTCTGAACTAGAAATGTAAAATTTGCTTTAGTTTACGTGTCAAAAGCATTGATTAAATATAAAATAATTTCGAAGTTTGATCGTGTAATGCACGTGCCATTCATTAAAAAAATTAAATTCTAAATTGATAACTTATTATTGATTTATGCGACTGGGCTGTTGCTTCTCTTATTCTCTTAATTACTCATCATATTAATTTTTGCGCTTCTGTATAGAAATGATCGATTCACTCAGAGTAATTGGTGAGTTCCCGGCTTCAAATGTTGCCACTGCAAAATCTTTCCGTCCACCACCGTAAACTGTGCCGGCACGAAGCTTAAATGTTAAAGTTCAACAGCTCTGGATCCACTGGGCAATGTAGACGAAAGCGGTGTTACGTTCCACGTCTAGAGACTCCACAATTTCAGTACCATACTTGTCTCAACCGCAGCTACCACGACGTAGTCCATGACCGTAGGTAGATGCGGATAGGTTGCCGAGCATACACTTGACGCACACCGCTGGTAGGCGCTCCTAAATAACTGTTATGTTGGTTCAACATCCAGGCTCTCGGGCTACGGATTTTCTCGGCAGATGTATCCGAAATTCGATGGTACGGTGACTGAAATGCCGCACAATTCCCTGTGCAGTCAAGGAACATTAGCCATTTGCATCTTCGTCACAGATATATAGTAATAATTAAATAATTGACTGATTGTGCGGGTGTTGGTAAAAATTATTTAAATCAAGTTTGCGAGCTTGAAGTAAACACCAATCCCATTGTATTTAACCAGTCGTCGAACAACATAACAAAACTACCGCCAGTCGCAACGCTCTGACGCAAACTTGATTTAAATAATTGTTACCACCACCCACACAATCAATTATTGCTTAATTGTATTGCCTATATATGTATATGTGGCGAAAGCTGCAAACTGTTAATGTTCGTGACTGCATATAAATTATACAGCCGATGTTTCCAGTCACGTGCAATGTAAGAAAGACTACTAGACGAGAGAGCCGCATATCTAATTTTTGCTTTCCATACATATGGCGGCGATTTGATCCTCGCTAGTCAGTTGGTCGTTGACCTCTGATGTTGATCAAGGATGGTCGAAACGCTTCAGTGCGATGCGGCTGGCGGTAGTTTTGTAATGTTGTTCGACGACTGGTTAAATACAATGGGATTGGAGTTTACTTCAATCTGGCAAACTCGATTTAAATAATTGTTACCACTAACCGCGCAATCAATCATTCTTTAATTGTATTGTGTGTGTGTGGCGAAAGCTACAAACAGCGAATATTCGTGACTGCATAGAAATTGTGCAGCCGACATTTACAGTCACGTACAATGTATGCAAGACTACTAGACATGAGAGCCGCATATCTAATTTTGCTTTCTGTAAACACTGTTTGCCAGATCATGGTCTGTAGCTGTTAATATTATAAACCTATATCACCTTGGACATTCCAGTGCAGAAAATCCTGGTGTGAATGAACATCATATCCGTATAAGTTTAAAAACTGTGACATTTTGAATGAACTTCGTATATTTGAAAAAAATTAAATTTGCTGACTTTTGTTATAATGTGGTTTGTAAAACTAGACAAGCAATTAATGCCAAGCAGAAGCATACACTTCATAACAAGTCGCCTGATCCGAACAAGTTTGTTATTTAGCTGTTGAAGAAAGAAATGACGTTGCTACGAAATTTAACTCTCGAGTTTCGAATTATTTTTCTTTGCAGAAATTAACATGATATAAAACATGACTGAAGGTAGTTTGGCTATGTTGTTCGACGACTGGTTATATAAAATGGGATTGGTGTTTACTTCAAGCTCGCAAAGTTGATTTTAAGAATTGTTAACACCACCTGCGCAATCCTTGATTTTTTTAAACTGAAGTAGAAATTAAATCACTATTTAATCAGTTATCCGATTTAAAAGCACATAATGTTGCTATCTAATCACGGCTTAAAGTAAGCTCCCTTGACATTTGAACCAGTATCAAAGTTGGCAAAAGTTAATGAAATCTCCTTTGAGTAAAACAAAGAGGTCTGCTTTACAGAAAGTGGCCAAAGACCTTGATAGAATAATCCAATCACTAAATATAGAATCTGGCTTGGTCCTCAGGGATCACGCTGGCAACGATCCTTCAATTATTTACATCATTTCTGACTTCCAATTTTAAATTGATACTAAATTTGGAGCAAGAGAAATACCGAGAGAACCATTTCCACGGAATTATTCTATTTACAACTGGATGGATGTATAACAACACAGAAGCCAAACATTTGAGGGTAGCTGAATTTCAAACACTCAGAATTTATGCTTAACCAAAGACACATAAACACGGTACCTGTACGGATTTAACTCATTCAATGAGAAATTATCTAAGGCTTGAATTGGCAAGTGGGTGGGCTAACCTTTAGAAGCCAGTGAGAAATCATTTATCTCCATACAATTTGAAGGATTCTATCGCATTTGTTGAAAAGATAGACAAATAAAACATTAATAAACCATTAATTTGCTCGTTTGATTTTGGCCGTTATTTAATAATATTCCTTTGAACGAAACGTTTGAGCGTGCATGTCAATATCTTTGAGAGAATTTTCCAAAATTTAAACTGGCTGATGCCCAATTGGTTAGATTAATTTTTCAAATGTTGTTCAGATATTCATTTCACTTCAAACTATCATCTGTACGAATATAAAAGTCGTCTAGGAACGTGGTCGGCTTTGCCCCGATTATGGACGGTATTTTCATGTGTATGCCGAAACAAAAGTACTTTCATTTAATGAGTAGAGTGAAATTTTAAAACCACTATGCTAATAATTTATTTTTGGTCTGTAACAGCCGGGCGCATGTCGAAGAACTGCTTAATAAATTCAACCAATGGCATCCAAATGGTTAATTTAAATTTCAAATCGATGGAGATGATACCCTAGCCGTTCTTGATGTGTTGCTCAAACGTAGAACTGACGGTATATTGAACAGAAAACAAGCATGGTGCATTTATATAATTAAATGAACCGGACTACTGGATGAGTTGCCTTTTCTAACCTATCCAATTCTCACAAATGTATGTAAATAACGAGTAAGGTGTTTATATCAAAATCGCAAACTTGATTAAAGTAATTGTTATCACCACCCACGCAACAAGTGTTCATTTATTTATATAACTATTCAGTTCAATAGCACGTCGTCATGTAGTGTGGTATCTGTTCTATTATGACAGATTTAAGATGGCTTTTTGGGACATTAGATCCAAAGGAATGCTATAGAATCTCCTCCTAAATGAAAGGCTAACCAAGAAACATTAGTTGGTATATAACTGAAATTTCTTTTTTTTTCTGCGGCAGACTGGCTCAATGGTTAGAGCAACAGATTTCGAAGTATACGTACTCAGGTTCGAGCCCTGTATGCGGCAAATTCTGGACATTACGTTTTGAGTTCCCAATAAAGACGAAACCGGTCTACTGGGTGAATTGCTTTGTCAACACCATACAATGCTTAGTTTACACTGACAAATGAATTTAAATAATGGATCATGCGTACATATCAAAATCGCATCCTTCATTAAAGTAATGTTCGGCGCATATTTATATTTTAACATCTACGGCCTATTGTAATGAAAAATGCTTAGTTAAGACATTATGGAATCGGACATCGAGTATTTGTCCACCAGACCGTTTGCAGATTTCGTTAGACGGTTTGCATATTACTTTAACCTTAAATGGTTTTAAATAATATTTTATAGATATGTATAAGCCTAATAATACAATTAAATCCGATTTGTGTATTTGAAATGTTGGAAAGATACCGGCGCATATCCACTTAAAAATCAAAAGTGGAGGCAACGAAACACATAAAAGGAAGGCAGAGTTCCGCCTTGAAATTCAAATTTTTAACAGCTGACTTCACGTTGATAACAGCCACCGTCAAAATTCTACCACTTTGTGTGATAGACAAAATTCCACTGCAAGCTGCATCAAAGGTTGTCTATAATTAGAATACTACCTGTTGACATTCAAGTGTAGGCTGATACAGTATAGGAATCAATTTCAAGCTTTTCGGGGCAAATACCAACGTTGATAGTGAAAAATAAGATTGGTGTTGCACTTACGTCTAAAACTAAAATTTTTAAAGTATATTTAATGACAATGCTTGTAGGATAGTTATTCATCACTCACGAAAACACATGAAACCATACGCAATATAAAAATACGTTTAAAACTACGCAATAGCGCTTGCGCTCCTTTTTATTAACTGGTAAACTGCAGAAATAAGAAATAAAATTAATCAATAAAAAACAGACCATATAAAATGTACACAAAATATATATCAGTCCAAATTGTTTCTTCTCTTCTGAAAATTCCAGACCGATGTATAGATTTTGAGTAAATTTTATGCGGAATTCCTTTAATTGAAAACATTTTTTGGAATGCGAGCCTTAAGAATATTCGGAGTACACTATCTGTTTGCAAAAAGAAAAAGAAAACAATTATTTACATATTCTTCACAAGTACCCAAAATTGACGATTTCTTTATGCTTATATTGAAAGGCCAATCAAATTTGAAAATATAAACTTGGAGATAGTGTGAACTAAATGAATAACTAATTAATTGCGTGCATAGAGTTCAGTTCAACCTCAATGTCCGAAAATGCTTTTTCTGCTTGCGAAATCCGACCGCAGTATCTTAATACATAAAACTTCGTATGTGGATAACTCATTACTGTTTTTGCCGACTGAGAAACGTGAAGAATTGTTTATAAAAATTGGTTCAAGTTAATGTTCGTGTCTGCATAGAAATTGTGCAGCCGGTATTTCCAGTCAAGTTCAATGTATGCGAGACTGCTAGAGGTGAGAGCCGCATATCTAAATTTGATTTCCATATATATTCAATGCGGTTTGATCCTCGATAGTCAGTTTGCCGTCGTACTCTGATGATGATCATGGAAGGTCGAAACGCGTCAGTGCGTTGCGGCTGGCGGTAGTTTTGCTATGTTGTTCGACGACCGGTTAAATACAATGGGATTGGTGTTTACTTCAAGCACGCAAACTTGATTTAAAGAATTGTTACCACCACCCGCGCAATCAATTATTGTTTAAATTGTATTGCCTATATATGTATTTGTGGCGAAAGCTGCAAACAGTTAATGTTCGTGACTGCATAGAAATTGTGCAGCCGACATTTCCAATCAAGTTCAATGTATGCAAGACTGCTAGAGGTGAGAGCCGCATATCTAAATTTGATTTCCATATATATTCAATGCGGTTTGATCCTCGATAGTCAGTTTGCCGTCGTACTCTGATGATGATCAAGTAAGGTCGAAACGCGTCAGTGCGTTGCGGCTGGTGGTAGTTTTGCTATGTTATTCGACGACTGGTTAAATACAATGGGATTGGTGTTTACTTCAAGCTCGCAAACTTGATTTAAAGAATGGTTCAAGATTAATTTGGCTGAAATCGTTCAAATGCGCAGAACAGTGAGCATTGACAAAGCAAAATGTAAATGCACTTGAACATATCAGCAGAAATACAGACAACAAAATACCATGTGCTGTAAAGGCAAGAGCGCTGTTATAATGGACAAATCCGACTAAATACAAAAATGGAAAAAGTTTTTAATGACAAAACAAAATTCACGCGTCTAGAGGATAAATTAAATTAAACAGACAAGGTGAATCGCAAAGTAATAAATAGAATTTAGATCTTTAGTAGATGCAAGTTTAATTGATGAGGCGGTCGCACAGAATCTCAACCTAGTTGGATCATCTACATCAACTATGTACGGATTACCAAAAACACTCCATAAATGTTGTCATATGACTCTAAAATTATCAATGGTCAATTTTCTGTTCCATGATTTGTCAACATGGCTAGTCCTTATAATGGAACCGTTGTGCATACCACTAGATAATAATTCGTTTTCAAATTTGTTAATGTTTGTTAACAGAATTCAACATATATATGCTTAGAAGAAAATTATAATATCTTTTGACGTTTCGTGGTTGTTCATAGATGTTCAAATTGAAGAAACGAATGACATTATAGTCCAAGCGGTAGAACAAAAATATTACTTTTACCAGCATCAGATCGAACTCTACGCAAGCTTATCTCACAATATATAACAGTTAAAAACTGTTTGCTGCGAAGAACTAATATATATGCAAGTATGTATTAGGTGTTGCGAACCTGGTAACAAATTATTTCAGTTGTGACCAGAAGGATAAACCAAGGGCAGCATGAACGAAAAGTATAATCTCATGCACATTCGTTTCGCGCTTACTGGCGACTCATCAGTAGGAGC
>JAQBSW010015084.1:0-10399 GCA_029291075.1 Eudiplozoon nipponicum | reverse complement strand
CGAAGCATTCCAAGCCAAAACCACTAAATTAAAAGAAGGCTCAAACTCAAATAGTGCTATGCCTGTAGAGAAGAATTTAAAACAATCGCCGAAGTTGTCAAATGGAATTGTTAAATTTAAATCGTTGGGCGTACCTGTTATTGAAGAACAAGCTCATACCGATACTGAAACGACGGACAGCACAGATGCGTCAACACCTGGTGAGCAAACTACCTCATATTACCTTCTGGGATTGTCAGAGAGCCGCACCTACTTTACAGCATGGTGTCTCAACACGGGCCACGTGATGTGGAGCCTAAAACCGCCAACTTCTATGATGATTATTAACAATCAACATTTAAACCGGCTTACGCATGAAGACAGTATACCTGATCGTAATTCCAATGAATATACGGTAAGATTAGCCTAACAAATAAACCCTTTCTCTATCAATTATATTTAATCTTACAAGTAATATATCATAAGTAATATGACAACGTTAACATAATTCAGACATCTTCTATTTTTTAATGAAAAGTTTATTTGTGAAACTGGATTGATTGAAATTACCTGATCTGCGTTTTGACCAACGCAGCATTTATTGTTTTAGTGGTTTTCATTCTTTAAAATATTTCGGCTGTATTTATCGGTAGCCTCCTTCAGTTGGTCCATCCCCACAAGGTTGAATGAAACTAATGAAGCTTGCAGATCAGGTAATCTTATATTGTTGTTGCGATAATAGATCACAATATTATGACCTATTCCTCTTCAGAGAAACTGGAACAACATCAGATAAATTACCTTTCAATAGGCTTATTTCTAAGCATATAAATAGTACTATAGGTTAAGTCTCTGTTAAATTTGTGTCTATCAATGTCTACGTTGGCATTAAATTCCGGCGCTCTTTTCCATAATCACGCTTTATTATAGGGCACAAATAAGAAAATTAACAAACTTAATTAAAATAATTAATATAAAAAATCGTTTTCCAAACTGTTCATATTCAATTATTTAAATTAACGTTGCAAGCTTGATATAGACGTTAATTTATATATGCATAAATTTATCAGGTGAAACTAAGCATGGCATAGTGTGGAAATGGCGATTCATCCAATAGACCGTTTTTGTCCTTATTGGGAACTTATCACCTGATTCCGAAGCAGACGTACCCAGGTTCGAGCCCTGTCCACGGCAAATTCTAGACAGCATGTGATTAGTTCTCAATAAGGACGAATCTCGTCTATTGGATGAATTTACTTTTCCACATTATACAATACTTGGTGTATGCTAACAAATGTATGAACATAATGGGTCAGATGTTTATATCAATATCGCAACCTTCATTAAGAGTAAGTTTATCACCGCCCGCGCAACCGTTGTTCGTTTTTATGATATATATATATATATATATATATATATATATATATATATATATATATATATATATATGTTCAATTCTACCACTTTCCTATGTAACGTGCGAGTCTTGATAAATTTCATAATAACTTTACTATGTGCAAAAAAAAGAAATTTTATCAGATACAAGAACCGTTTCTTTCTCATATTCTTCTCAAGTATCTACAAATGAACATATCTTTATATATAAATTGCAAGGAAAATGCAAAATAGAGAAATGTAAACATCCAGTGAGAGCATGAAATAAGTCAACAACCAAGAAATTTCGTGCGTCACCTACAGTTCTAGCTTCATGCCTGAACATTTTTCTTCTACTTGCATAAATCCAGCTGCAGTTTGTTTATCCATGAAGTATCCTATGTGACTAACTCCCTTTTTTATTGAATTTAGTATTTATCTTAAATGGTACGTCTGGAAAACATACGTGTGAGGTTTCAATTATGTGTTTTGCAATTGCAGATTTGTATTCGCCATTTCATTTAAAACAGGCGTTTAAGTAAACGAACATGAGTTGCGCGGGCTGTGATAACAATTACTTTTATTAAGGTTGGGATCTTGATATGAACACCCGACCCATTATGTACAAATATTTGTAAGTATAAACTAAGTATTCTATAGTGTGGAAAGTCAGTTCATCCAGTAGACCGGTTTCATACTTATTGGGAACTCATCACGTACTGCCCAGTGTTTTCCGCAGACAGGGCAGACGGGTCAATGTTTGAGCCTTGTCCGCGGAAAATTCTGGACAGTACATTATGGTTTATCATAAGGACGAACCCGTTCTAATGAATGAATTGCCTTTTCCACGCTATACAATACTTAGTTGATACTGGCAAATGTATGTACCTAATGGGCCAGGAGTCTATATTAAGACTACAACCTTGATTAAAAGTAAGGCGTTTAAGTTGCAATATTCTCTCATTGGAGTAATTAACAATCTTTTCGATCAGCCTATGTAAGTTGATCGACAACTTGCTCATATTTATTGGTAAATTTTATTTGATATAGACATTAACGGCCGCTTCTCTTTGATTGCTGGTAAAGGCAAGCATGTTACACAAAATAACACTCCTAGTTTAGCTGCAGTAAATGTGCGTGTAAATTCCGCTTCTACTTTCTTTTGTGATAATCAAGATCTTAATATCATTTATTACTTTGCGCTCCACTTTGTCTAATTCGTCTGCTTTATCGTCTAGGCGCATGAAGTTTTCATTATCATCTTTTGCAGGTAGTCAGATTTGTCCACTATAACAAGGCTCTTGCCTTTATCAGCGCGTGGTATTTGGATGTCTGCAATTCTGTTGATACCTTTAAGCGCATTTTAGAGTTTATTTGTCAATGCATGCTGTTCTACGCATTTGGACGATTTCAAATTTGAAGCTTGATCAATTAATGTAGTCTGGAACCAGTTTTTATAATCAATACTGGTAGGGTCCAAGTCAGCTGCTTGTTCAAATACCAATTCAAATTCTGCTTCAAAATCAATATCGCATTTATTAGAAGAATGTATTCCATAATTTCGGCCCATCGATAGCGCCTCCATTGTTAGCTGATCGATTGACACTTTTGATAAGTTAAGCACACGCTTATCAAGATCGGTCGGTATTAAATCACAAAACTCCAGGTTTTGTATCATTTTCTAATTTCCTCAATATTCTTGTTTTGTCTATCGTTATAACAGCCTGCAAAAACATCAGAAATCTAATTCTTGCAAAAAGATTTAGTTCATCCAATGCACAAGATACACACCTGATTCTTTCCCGTAACATCTTCCTTCAACTGCTTAATTTTGGAATATGTTATGTTAAAATTCTTCCATTGACCCGTAATTTATATATATATATATATATATATATATATATATATATATATATATAAAAGATTTACATTGTAGTTACTTGAGAAAGAATATGAGAAAGAAACAGTTCTTGTAACTTTATCTTCGTGCACATGGAAAGGGTACCATATAGAAAATATATACATACCAGCTGAGAAATTTCAACATCTAACGTATTCTCAAATTTTTTCTGACGAACTTTCACTGAGTGGTCTAAATTACTTCATGAATTATTTAATGTAAATGTACACAACGTGTACACATACAGCGAAAAAAATGCAAAGCGGAAACATGATTAAACACATAAAAAATTTCATGACTTAACCATCCAGTCAGTGCTGTCTAGTTGCCCTAGCATGTGGATGATTAAGCCAGACAATCAGCTCTGTCTGGCTGCTTAACTTCAACTGCTAGTCAATCCTATTTAAACCTTTGTAATTGGCTGAGGAAGCTTTTTAACTATTAAATCACTTATTCATAAAACGCATACCTTAGTCTGAAATACAATTCATGTACTGGAACATATTTCGGCTCGTAATAGACAATGTGTTTTTAGCGGTCAAAACAGGCAACCAAGATTTATACTCCTACAAAGTGAATCGATTGTGTACTAAAAGGCTCCCGTCACAAGTGCGTTGCTTTTATTTCAAATTAGTTTTCATTATCAGTCTGAATTCAGGCTGGCAGCTGGATTCCAAAAATTCTTTTTAATGTAAAATTGTGCATCGTTTTTTACTTTCTGCACTAAATCTTCAGCGAAGGAACACGATGGAAAGCACATATTTAGATGAGCAAACTGATGAAATGAAAAATAATTCATCGTTATGAATCTGAATTGGTAAATTCACAGATTGCAAAAGAGTCTGCTGAGTTACCCGTTAATGGAAATAATGAATGCCAGTTTGACAAGAACCTTTATAGCACACTTACTAACCAGCTGTATGAGCAATTAGGCCGTCACAAAAGTGGTCATTTCAGAGATTTGTTGCACATTAACATCTGAAGTCTTGACAAAATTCGTATTTGAATATTTTTTTTAACTCTCCAACTTGAAACAAACGTTAATTCCGCGTCTAGTCACTCGCGTAACAACGCAAAGCTTTCACCGCCACTTGCATGTTCTGTCTTGCTTTGAACGCCTATCGTCACCGGTGGAGAAAGACGGCAAGCTGCCAATTTAAAACGAAATCACAATGTATATAAAGCGTACACAGCATTCGACCCAAGAAGCCTTAAATTTATTTTTTATCTGAAATAGAATTTGTGCTTCCGACATTCTCATTCAAATAGTATATATGCGAGACAACAAGGTTCAAGAGGTGCATATTCGATTTTCCAGACCTCTCATATGCATCCCTTCTGCTGAACGGTTTGATCCCCATTAATCCATTTTTCGTCGTGTCCTGGTAATGAGCATGGAAGGTCAAAACGCGTCCATAACGTGGAACTGGCTGTTTTATTACTATTTTTGGCGACTAATTAAACAGTATGGAATTTAAGTTAATCTCAAGTTCGCAAACCTATTTTATAGAATCCAAATGATTGGCTGATCAAACCAGCGGTTCGAAGAAAGCCAACAATAACGAAGCTGATTCTTCAAAGAAGCATAGTGTGAAATGAAATCCATCGAACGTATCATGTTGCTCCCTCATTTGTTAACTTTTCAGAAGTATGCATCGACGCGTGTGGCATTCGTACTGGTAAAACAATGCGTAATAATCAACATTTGTTACCACTAATCTGTCAGAACAAGAAAGTTTGCAGTCACTCCAAAAAATATTGTTTGACGCTGACAAAGAACTTTCAATTTACGCCTAATACTCGATTGTGCCTACAATAGCCTCAAAATGTATATCTATAAATCTTTCATCGTAAAAAACCTGCATAAGTGTCTGAGTCTAGAAAATGGAAAGTTATTTCATATTCGACTAGAAGAATCTGCACAATTGGGGACGAACATAGGGTGTAATCCCAGGTACGCAAGCCTTTTCTGCTTACTGTTGAGTGATCAGAAAGCATTGGTATTACACCTAAAACCCAGTATACATTTGATTAGCTAATTTGAATTAATTATTCTACTCGATCTCCATATTTATGAGCATGTGTATTAAAGCAGTCAAATGCTGAACTTTGAATAAAGTTTTTAGCAATTTGATCTCAAAGCCAAATATCTATATATATATATATATATATATATATATATATATATATATATATATATATATATATATATATATATATATATATATATACATATAATACAGGACAAACCTATAGTTTATAACACTATTTTGAGATTGACTAAATATAATAAAATTGAGAAAACTCCTGTTTGGTATATACTACTCCAACAGAAAGACTTTTCTCCGGCCTACTATTTATTCGAAAACAAATTGATAAATAGAATTGGTTAAATTAATCAGTAACATAGTTCTACGTCAGTTGAATGTATGTAATCATCCCATTAGGTATCGGGTAATTTTGAAATCGGTGAAGCAATTCAGTCAGCTAAAGAGAAATCAAATGACGTTAGGAATCATGCGGATTTAGCATTAAATCAGCGTACGCAGTCGCAACATCCCGAGATCGGATTCAAGGAATTGCCACCAATTGAAACATTTATTGTCAGCAGGGATCGCCGAATTATTGTAGTCAGCTACAATGGACAACCGCAGTTTTCTGTGTTTGACGTACGGGAACAACGCCATCTCCTGACAATTTTCGACGATCATGAAGGTACTGTTTGTTTACGCAAAACGGTGCAATTAATCTTTATGCTCACATTTGGTCTCAGGTGGCACAACTATTGAACAACTGAATTATATATTTTAAAACTTTGCATTTTAGCTTCGTCGGTGAAAACTGTGTGAAACACATATTTTTCATTCTCGCCTGTCTTATAGCCTACCTCATCACGTCAAATGCATTTGAAACCGTGCTTTTTAAACATTAATATTATTCTAGGATGATAAGAAGTATCACGAATGAAAAAAATATCCATCTCGGTTATTTCTATTATAATTTTGCTATTCAGCAAATTATCTAATGTGTAAATATACAGACCGATTTACCGATAGGATACATTTTCCATAACAAACTCCATATTGGCATAAGATGTTGTGTGGAAAGATTTTGAAGCCACAAATAGATATGAAGTTACCTACAATAACTTTGAAAATTATCAGATTGGTTTCCTTTCCATGGAGGAGAGCACATGTTTGTCAATTTTCTAAGTCTGAAATCTTAAACGAAAGGGTATCGTATCGTACACAAGGGCGATCTTCTTACAGATTTCTAGTACATTCATCTTGTTTTAAGTCGTCATTTCTTTCAGTTGCGAAGTTAACTGCAACGTGAATTTAGTTAATTACGTGGTTCATAGTGAATTTCAGGAATTCTGTTTGGCCAAATTCCTAATAAAATTTGTTAAATAAAGTTAACGAGCTTGATATATAAACCAATCTTATTGTATTCAATCAGTCGCACAACTTTGCAAAATTACCTTCAGTTGCACGTACTGACGCCTATCGACTTGCCATGATCACTATCAGAGCACAAAAGAAATCTAACCAGCAAGCATCAACCTATAAGGCATATATAATGAAAGCAATATTGGATATGCGGCACTCATCTCTAGTAGTCTTTTATACATTGTACCTGACAGGAAATGTCATCTGAAAAATTTCTATGTAGTCATAAACATGACCCTTTTGCAGCTTTCGTAACATAGATACAAGTTATAAAATTAAACAATCATTGATTGCACGGGTAGTGATAACATTCGTTCAATCAAGTTTGCGTGATTGATTTCAGTTTCAATACACCACAAAGAAAAACTACCGTCATTTGCACATACTGACGCATTTATTCTTTTCAGGATCATCATCCGAGTATGACGGAAAACTGACTTGCGAGGAGCAGTTTTTCTTTCTTTATTTATGAATTCCGTGTTGATTCACACTAGTCAGTGTGCCGTCGTGCTATGAAACATGCTCATGGAAGATGGAAATGCGTCAATACTAGTTATTGACAGCAGTTTTTCTATGCTGTGCATCTGGAACAATACAATCTGATTGGAGTTACTATCAAGCTCGCAAAGTAATAAGCAACTATTCTATTCGACGAAAATGTTAGGAACAAAAGAATACTCCAGAATGGACTTCCATCTCATTAGATTAAAGGATGTTTAGGTTTCATTTAAATTTTAAATAAATTTTATCATATATATATATATATGAAAAGATATAGAGTATATATATATATATATATATATATTTGAAGACAAAAGAAACAAAAAAATTAAAAGGGAGATGGTGTGAATTAATGAAACATCAAATCATTTGCAAGAATCCATTCTATTCCAATATTCAATGTCCGAACATGATATTTCTGTTTGCATAAATCTGTCTGCAGTATTTTAATTAACGGAGCTTCATATATAGCTTACTCAATTCTGTTATCGTATTATGAAATTATCTTGAAGGCCAAATTCGAAGAGAATAAGTGCGTGTTTTCGATTAAATGTGGCGCTATTGCAGACGTGTATTCACCATTCGATTTGTGACATTCGTTTACTGTTTAATGTTCTTTCATTCCAGTAAATACCCCTCTGGTCTTTAAACATGGAAAAGATACCATGCATTTTAATACATGTCACATACCAAATGAAATATCTTTGACTTTGAATCGGCGCAGGTAAAGCAAAATAAGACTAAAAATGAAAGTAGAAACGTTGAAATACTATCAACCGAATATTTCATGAAAATTAGATTGTTAGCTGCTAAATATAACATGAGAACATTATTGAAACAAACACACACTTGAGGCAAAAAACTACCCAACGAAAAAGAAAAAAAAACAGAAGTTTGAATACGTCAAAGGATATATTAAATACTTCACAACGAAGGTAATTTTAGGAAACTAGGAGAGACATTGCGCCCAATTAAAGGAAGTTGAGGACACTATAAAACGACATGTAAATATGGACATAATCCGAGATCGTACTCAGTTAGGCACTCACAAGAACCTAGCCATCAGAGAGAATGCGAAGACGTAAAACGCATCTACATATGTAACCGCGGTATATAGGCAGGTTAGTTAGAAAATCACGTGAAATAATACTTATAACATATATTATGAACGTATCAACTTCCAATTAGACAATGTCTACTATCAGAAAGAATGTAGATCAGAAGGATCAGGTGTTTTAAATATATTAAATAATTGGTGAGAGTCACAGACTCCAAAGTAAACGTGCCCAGGTTTGAGCTATGATCGCGGCAAATTCTGGACATTATTTGAAGTGTTCCCTATAAGGATGAAACCGGTCTTATTCTATACCGACGAATTTATATAAAATGGGATCGGTGTACATATCCAGATTGAACACTTGATTTATGCTAATTGTCATAACCGCACGCGCAACCAATAATCGTTTAAACTATCAAAATATTAAATGAATTTGAGTTGCTTAAAAATTTCTTACTTATGTTGCATTTATCGAAAAGATAATATTCGACACGATGAGATGAACCAAGTGCAGGAAGAAGACGGAGGCAAGACGGTCTGTCGAGATTCAAATCTGGATAATAATGTACCTGTAACTGCGAAAGAAACTTCGTCCAGTTCAATAAAAATAGACAGGAGGCTGCAAAATAGGTTATTAACCGATGGTTACATTGATGAAGCACCACACATTTCCAACAATGCCACCGATCTCAACAGTCTCTTCACTGCAGCGCTGAGCGATGATAACAGGTTTATAGACAATATTTAAAACGTCAAATATACTCCATTGTATAATCCACACCATAATTTTTAGCTTCGATATTTTGAGAACTATATATCGCTCCTTTTTATCAGGAATGCATACGTTATTTAACCACAGTTATCAAGCAAGCTACCAATTACATTTAATAAGCAGTTTATGCCAAAGTCATGCATGCAATTGCATGTATAACTGTTAAAATTGTCCGTGCGTATATTCTCTGCTATTCATAACTGTTAGTGAAATCCATCATTTACGTATATATATATATATATATATATATATATATATATATATATATATATATATATATATATATATATATATATATATATATATATATAGTCGTTTCGTTATACGGATTAATAATATTAAAGCTAAATTGGAGCAATTAACTTCCGTTTATGCACAGGATTCTATCTGAGACTCAATATTATTCAAAATGTTATTTATTGTTATATGTAATGTGGTGACAAGCTTCATGTTTGTAAAGTTGTGGATAATTTCAGGCTAATATACGTATTTACATAGTAAACGTTATTAATATCTACTTTATGTGCCCTTATGACACGTCGGGCTATACAGGTAGTGCTTCAGCACCATTAAATTATCTCCTACCAGACAGGCCAATGTTTTGAGGTCTGTCGAACACATTCCCAGCCACCACTAGAAACGGGCGACTAAGCGTTCATTTTCAACCGATACTTAAATGTGAAATAACAAAGTTTCATATAAAATCATTGTTATTGTTAAATTCTTACTTTACCCCATTGTCAGATGGTTGGTCTACAGTCAGTTGAGTGAAAACGAGCGAACAGTCTCTTTGTGCCTATGGCAATTGCCAACGCCCGGTGCTGATTACGTGGAGTGTCAGACAACTCACTCAAATGATGCCGATAAGGAGCAATGTGGCGGGTTAGAATACGGTCGTAAAAAACGGCTTTTAAAGCTCAGTGGAGTAGGTCAAATTGTTGGCCTCACAATTTGGTCGGGTACCTACCATTCAAATGTAATTCCTCTGAGACAACCAACTCCATCGTCAACTTCATCAACGTTGTCGGCATCGCAGGCTACTTTGACGCCGTTTTCGGAGAAGTGCCGTGTGCTAGTTGTCGTTGCACGTTCCAACCTAGGCATTTATGTGTGGCAAGTAAGCAGAACAACAGGTAAGATCTACATGCTAGACACTACATAATAATCTACGTTGACTCAAGATTACGTATTCTATCTGTTGTTCATTCGTTTATTTTGAATTTTGCAACTTTTTTCAAGAGAATTTAATATTATTGTATTATCAGATACACTCGTTTACTGAATATTGCTTGTAAATAGGCAATACCAAACAAATTTCAAGCTAAATAGTGTTTCTATTAGGAATTGCGAACCTAGTAACAAATTAG
>JAQBSW010015083.1:0-10400 GCA_029291075.1 Eudiplozoon nipponicum | reverse complement strand
TGTGTTAGTAACTGATACCTTTTTTGAAATCGATGAGTACCGGATACTAACACTATGGTTTCCGAATCGGTACATGATACCAACCTGATGGATATAAATTTATGCTAAAGTTCACCCAAATTGAGAATTACAACAATTTCCGAACACCTGTTACTCCAGTTAAACCATACACTCTGGCCTTCATCGATATCAGTTATCACATTTCGCGGTAAGCATGACATCATTCAATTCAATATATTACAGTCAAATACTGTTTGTTGCGAAGAACTAATATATATGCAGGTATGTATTAGGTTTTGCGAACCTAGTAACAAATTAGTTCAGTTGTGACCAGAAGGATAAACCAAAGGCAGCATGAACGGAAAGTATAATCTCATGCACATTCGTTTCGTGCTTACTGGCGACTCATCAGTAGGAGCCGGTATTACGCCCTTTAACCACTATATATTTGGTAGAAGAATGTGGAATAATAGGACGGTACAATCTCCTAGGCGAATGTGTAAACCTGTAATAGTGAAGCTAACATAATCTGAAGTCAACGACAATACGACTTCAATGCTAACTCACACTATATAATATATATACCGAGTCTGTAAAGGATACTAACACTATGGCTATTGTGTTAGTAACTGATACCTTTTTTGAAATCGATGAGTACCGGATACTAACACTATGGTTTCCGAATCGGTACATGATACCAACCTGATGGATATAAATTTATGCTAAAGTTCACCCAAATTGAGAATTACAACAATTTCCGAACACCTGTTACTCCAGTTAAACCATACACTCTGGCCTTCATCGATATCAGTTATCACATTTCGCGGTAAGCATGACATCATTCAATTCAATATATTACTGTCAAATACTGTTTGTTGCGAAGAACTAATATATATGCAGGTATGTATTAGGTTTTGCGAACCTAGTAACAAATTAGTTCAGTTGTGACCAGAAGGATAAACCAAAGACAGCATGAACGGAAAGTATAATCTCATGCACATTCGTTTCGTGCTTACTGGCGACTCATCAGTAGGAGCCGGTATTACGCCCTTTAACCACTATATATTTGGTAGAAGAATGTGGAATAATAGGACGGTACAATCTCCTAGACGAATGTGTAAACCTGTAATAGTGAAGCTAACATCATCTAAAGTCAAAGACAATGCAACTTCAAAGCTAACTCACACTACATAATATATATACCGAGTCTGCAAAGGATACTAACATTATGGCTATTGCGTTAGTAACCGATACCAACATTATTGTACCGAAAGGTTACATGGTACTAACATTATTGATATCAATGTATGCTTTAGTTCACTGAAATTGAGAATTACAACTATTACTCCAGGGGTTACCAAATATATAGTGGTTAAAGGGCGTAATACTGGCTCCTATTGATGAGTCGCCAGTAAGCACGAAACGAATGTGCATGAGATTATACTTTCCGTTCATGCTGTCTTTGGTTTATCCTTCTGGTCACAACTGAACTAATTTGTTACTAGGTTCGCAACACCTAATACATAATGGCATATATATTAGCTCTCCGCAACAAACAGTATTTAAATGAAGTTAGCGAACATGAAGTAAATACAATAGGATTGATGTTTATCTCAAGCTCATAAACTTGATTTAAAGAAATGTTTCCACGACCTGCGCAATCATTGATTATTTAATTGTATTACCTTTATATGCATATATATGCATTGCGGCGTGATCCTCGTGGTCAGTTTGTCTTCGTATTCTGATGATGAACATGGAAGGTCGAAACGCGTCAGTGCGTGCGACTGGCGATAGTCTTGCTATGTTGTTCGACGACTGGTTAAATACAATGGGATTGGTGTTTACTTCAAGCTCGCCAACATGAATTAAATAATTTTTACAACCTCCCGCGCTATCATTGATTGTTTAACTGTATTAATGATACACATTTGCTAAAATATGATGGGTAAGTAATGTACTGTGTGCCAGTGGATTCATTTAGATGTTACTGGAAATGAGTTGCCAAAACGTAAAGCAACCAAGACTAGTTCGATCTTCATTTTCAGCGTGGAAGCCGAAAGAAAATCGTGGACAGGTTAAATATATAATTGTGTATTGATCTGTTCCGTGATTACTCTTTACTTTGCGGACACGCTTCCAGGAAAATTCATTCTTTCTAACAAAATTTGTAAGATTTACAGTCAATTACCAAACAATTTGTGCAAAACCTTTCCTAAAAAGGTGGCTTGCAGATTGCTATGTGCAAAGCTACCAAATATTTGTGACTAATTAGCTTTAGATTTTCACATTTGGGCAAATGTTTTCTTGGTTTAGCAAGAAAACAATCTAATCCGTGGATTTTTATAATCTAAAAAATATTCTAAAGTTGTACTTTTGCATGCTTTGTGTCTTCTAAACAAGCCAGTCCAACATTATTTCTCCTAAATCTAGAAGATTTATGATGTCAGTTATTTCAATTTATTGATAAAATTGACATTTGGCATAATGGTGTGTATTGAAGAACAAAAATGTTTTATATATATATATATATATATATATATATATAGCATAATTTAAAAATGAAATAAGTCGTCTTAGTTGTTACAGAGCACATATCAATATAATCCGCTAGTCTTTTAATTCATTATAATCACGTTTGCGCACTTGATATAAACACCTGACCCATTAATTACTTACATATGTCAGTTTAAACTAAGATTGGTATAGTTTATATAAGGCAATTCATCCAGTAGACCGGTTTCGTCCTTATTAGGAACTCATCACGTACTGGCCAGAATTTGCCGCGGACAGGGCTCGAACTCAGGCACGTCTGCTTAGGAATTTGGTGCTTTAACCACTCAGGCACCCTGCCAAACACCACACCGAATTTTCAGTCATATACTAACTAATGTAACTCGGTTAGTTTTTTTCTCTTTTAGGTGGAGCTCATATGGCATCCGTTTAGACTCAAAGTTCCAACTAACCATCCCCAATCTGTCATTACTGAACAGACACCACACTACATGGGGAAGTGGTATTGAAATGAATATTTATATAATTAAACGAACAATAGTTGCGTGGGCGATGATAAAATTTACTATCATCAATGTTTCGAATTTGATATTAATTATTAATAATATTATTTCAATACTATTATATTGAATAGATCATATACCGCTTGATTCCAGGTAACATTATTATAATAATTATTTAATAAATGTTATTACGACGGTGTCAACCATGTCTCGATGGCCGATCGTACATGGGCTAACGGGGCTATGGCGGTGGTGTCACCAGGGCGTGGTGGATTTCCGACCGGCAATCGGATCTCCTATAAAATACCACATGAGCCCGACGACGGCACCATGACTCGGCGTGTGTTCCCCGCCACAAAAGGGTTCAACAGCCACAGGATTACATGGACTCCTGGACAGTACCCCGTACTTCCGAATGGCGAATGAGCTCTCAACAGCCAACGGCAACCATGCAACTTACTGCTGCCTTGCAGACTGCGCTTGGATGTGCAAAGGCTAGAGGTGCGTCCTCGATCAAAAAGCCGAGTGGTGAGGGGACACCACTTGTACCAAATTCCCAAGAAACTCCATGAAATCAATGGAGCCGGCTTATCCTCCAAAAGGAGTCAGCCGCAGTAAAGTAAAGTAAAAGTATTATGAAGTATTTAATCCTAGTTTATAACAAACATTCTGATGTGTTTAGGTGGATAAAGTATAAGTGCCAGTTCTTATGAATCAATAGAACTGTACTTCCAGGAAGTATGTCAATTTAAATAGTTCGAAGATATCCTTTTACTATTACTACCTTTACTACTACGAATTCTTCTGCTGCTATGGCTTTAATAAATAAAATTAGTACTACTACCAACAGCATTACTAATACAACTGCCAATACTACTATCAATGCTTCTACTTTTACGAGCTCTATAGCTGTTACTACTATTAGTTCTTTCTTCTGCTATCACTACTACCATCATTACTACTACTACTTCTACTAGCACATATGCTGTTACTAGTAATACAACTTCTTCTTTTAGTACTAAATTTACTCCTACTGCTACTACTTAAAATGATTTAAGTAGCACTAGTTCTACTACTACTACCAATAATACTGATGTTCCTACTATTAATTCTTCTTCTACTACTACTACTGCTAATATTACTGCTACTACTAATAATACTACCACAGATTATTAAACCAGCCAGTCATATTGATTCCTTACAGCCTCATAGCCATGAAATTTATATTTCGTTTGGTCTATAAATGAACTCTGGTACAGTTAATTCTAAAAGGAGAATTTAGAATGTTCTACTCCGAACGGATAAAATACGAGGTGAAGAGAAAAAATAATATGAGTTGGAAAAAATGAATTATACAAAATGCATGTTAACGCTCTCGGGAAAAAGGAAACATTGCCACAGTGATTTAATTGTTACGTAATGATTCAGCGACTGGGAAATCAATTACTGATTTCTGTTAAAGTCCCAAGCTAACCAATATTTAGATTGTCAACTTTTATGTGTTATAGACCAAGAAAATAATCCTACGTGTTAGATCATATCTTGATGAATAACCTATACTTATATTTGAGTTTGTTGATAAATATAAACATGTAAAACGGTTTCAAATTGACGTATCTAAATCTCTCGAATTTTTTCGACGTTTTCCTGAGGATAATCCAATAATAAAAGAAGGAATTAAAATGACAATTCCGTCATCAGTGATTGAAATGAATAAATAAATGACATGCTTAAGGAATACAGTAGCGTAGATAACAATATTCAATGAACATGCGAGTACGGAAATGTGAAATCTAACGCACAGACTTTCCCAAATAAGATGATACTGTGCATAGTTGGATGGAGAATGCAGCAATATCCACCTTTGAGGCCGAGAACGCATCAAGAGCCCTAAATAGGGCTGGTATGAATTCAACAAAAAGTCCTCGCACAGGCGCCCGTATTATGATGCAGAAATCAGCACACTGTTGGAAGCAGACTTGAATGCGGAAGTAGGGATAATTGAGTCTCGGCTGGATGATACATTAATAATAAATTTTGAGGGAGTCCGCATAAACGACCCAACCAATATAGGTGGAAACAGCAGAGCATCTATTGGTCCGGCGCAGTTTTAATTTACAAAAAAGAAATTTGATGAACACTAAATCCAAGTATTTTCTCGAAGAATAAATAATTTGTATTGACGTCTCGATGAGAAATAAAATCTGTGGTTTTTCATTCAACCAAAGGTCCGTTATGCAGAAATGTAGCGCATAGACACTATAAAATCGTTCATTAATACAGACGCATAAAACATTGTTCATAGCAAATTATACCCCAAACCAGATGGATTTCAGGTTCTTTTTAGAGCAAGAACCAAAAATAAGTTGCGTACTTCGGAAGCTGTCAGTTGCAACATACTTAATAGGCAGCTTTTTCATTAATTTGATAGAAACTGACGAATCACACATGTGCATGTACCTCTGAATGTGGGTTCTTGACATCCTGTTAGTTATTGTATATTTCATTTATTTACTAAAGCAAAACACTTTTGAATCGAAAAATAATTCATTATAAATTACAATATACTACAGCCGAGTTGATTTCTAGCAAAAGCATAACGTTTTAACTGTGTTGTGTAGACATTCCTTATTATACATTTTTGCTTCAAAAGACAATTTATTTCTCAGCTTAACCTACTAACACAAAAATGAATGAAATTAAAATGTTGGTTTGTCGAATATTGAAAATAGTTCAAGTAAACCAAGTTTTAAGTGACCTAGGTTAGATTTTAATGTCAAAGCATTGAAGGTGCAAAAATTAAAACATGTTGGATAGCACAAAGCTCTCGCGCCTACGTTGGATATATTATAAATCGATATATGCTACGTATCAAAAGCAAGAATGCAGGATTCTACAAATATTAAATAACTAGGCGCTCCATTTATGTACATGCTTTATTGGCCATCGGAAGCCGGAAAACTGGAGCCGTTATGGTCACTCTCTCACGACCTGAAGTTTCTTTAACTGAAAAATTCCCTAGAAACAGATGACTTTGGGTCGCACGTTTAAATGCATCTACTAAAATCAAGGCCAGAAATCTTAGGCAACGTTTCCTTTTTGTTGTATCAGCACATGCTCCTACCGATTGCAGCAGAGACGAAAATAAGAACTAAGCTCCTTACTAAGTAGAGCACGAAGTTCAGATGTAGTCCTGGTTATGGATGACATGAATGCTCAAGTTGGGCGCTTAAGTAACGCAGAACTTCATGTAAATGGAAGATGTTCTTTAAGCTCAGCGCGAAACGATAATGTTGAACGGCTTTTGGATAGTTACGCGGAAAATAGTTTATATTTAAGTAGCACAGTCGTCAGACGTAGAGTTAGTCGTTGCGCTGCATGGCGTCCTCCAGCTGTCGGACAACGGTGGACTCAATTAGATCATGTAGTAATTAGTTATAGATGGCGAGGTTACGTCCAGGATTGTCATTTTTTTAACAATTATGTAGACTCGGATCACGCACCTATCCGTTGTAGATTTGCAGTGAACTTTTTCTGGTTTGTATAAAAGAATATACCCAAAATTGATGTAAGCAAACTCGAACAACCGTCCTTCCGACAAAAATATGAAGATATTCTAAAGTCAAAGCTAACTGGTCTTGATGGCGAAAATTTTAATTTACTTTGGACTAAGGTAAATTCTACTATGCACAATACAGGTAATAATGTATGTGGCATTGCAGGCCCTCGTAGAAATAATCATTGGATCTCTGTAAAATGTATGGAGATAATCGAAATAGGACGTCAAATTGCACCGCGCTCGGCTCCTAATAATCTTCATCACAATATAAGACGCAAACTTAAGCGCGATCTAAAAGTCGTTCTCGCATCCTTTTTGACCGGAAAGGCTGAAGAAATGGAAGTAGCGTTCAAGTCAGATAATAGCCGCTGTTTGTTCCATTTTATCCGTGCAACAAGTCCGAGAAACATATCAAATTAGCGAACGGATCTCTGGGAACAGCCGAATTTGTCTTTTCGTTGTAACCACATATGTTACAACTGATTGTAGCTAAGTTCTGTACTAAAGAAGGCAACAACATCAGATATAGTCTTGATTATGCTTGAGTAACACAAAATTGAGACTGGCAATAAGGCGTTACGCCACATGGCATTCTCAAGCCCTCGGAAAACTGTGGACTCAATAGATGATGCAACAATTAGTTATATAAGGTGCGGTTGTCTCCAGAACTCTCGTTAGCTTTGGACAGCGCATGTCAACTCGTACCACAAGAGTGAACCTCAATCAGATATAAGCAAAATCGACAAGCCATCTTTCCAACAAGAATACGCAGCGACGAAGATAAGCTACCTTATGCACAATGCAGGTACCCGTGTTTGTAGCGTTGCAAACTCTCAAAGAATAAGTTGTTGGGTCTCTGACTTTCGATACTAGGCACCAACTTTTTGCAAGCTCGGCTTAACTTAAAACTCGTAAAGCCAATTGACAACAATTGAAGCACAGTGTGAAATCTAATAATTAGTCCCATTCGCCCAGGTAGGTTAAAAGAAGCATTCGAGTCAGGTTATAGCCAATTACTGTTCTAAACTATTCGCACAAAGATAATGTTTCTAGGACAATTGCATCGGTACCCATCCCCGAAGACATGCCTTTGTCCATGTCTGGAACGCTTATTTGAAACGACCTTCAGAATTATGAATACGAAATGCAATCTTTATTCTTACACATTTCAAATCTGCAGGCCCCGATGGTCTGCTTACGGCCTTATTTAAGGATAGGGGCAGCATAATTTTTGGGCCATTGATAATCATTTTAGTACTTAACGGAATAAGAACTTGACGGTTGTTTGGAGGGAGTTGACCATCATTCCTATCATTGCAAAAAGGCAATCGTAATTCGTGTGATATCCATCGTGTCATAAGCTTGGCTCCATTCGTAACTAGGCTATTCGCTTAGATGTTGCGCCATCTGAGCGCTTCGCGTGAATCGCGTATTACAGGAGGACAGGTCGGATTTGTGCCAGTTCGCGTTTGATTACACTATTTCTTACCTTTTGTCAATCGGAAATATCCATCTTTCAGACAATACTGTATTTTCACTCGAGAACCGCGATTCTGTCCAAGCCACCTTGAATTGTTTGGCAGTTATTGTTCCATCATTTGGTATGAAATACGCAACCGGTAAATGTAACATACTTCAGCAGGGTCATGTGAAGATGGAGACGTAGTTAACAGGTTTTTACGTATTTTGACAGCTGTATCAATTAAACAAGAATGGTGGTAAAAATTCTTCAAGTCAAGTTTGCGAGCTAGAAGTAAACACCAATCCCATTGTATTTAACCAGTAGTCGAACAACGTAGCAAGACTACCGCCAGTCGTACGCATTGACGACTTTCGACCTTCCATGATCATCATCAGAGTACGACGGAAAACCGACTAGCGAGAATCGAATCACATTGCATAAATATTGAAAGAGAAATTAGATACACGGCTCTCACATCTAGTAGGCTCGTACACTGTATGTAATTATTAATGTCTAATCTACTCTTATATTATCTATTATCATCATGCATTAATTTAGGTTTCCATGCATTCACGATTAATGCCAACGGATTTTTTTATATTGCTAAAACTTTATATCAATAGGCAATTTTACGCATTGATACTTTTTGGTTTGTACAACATTTCACCACACGCATTATTTCAGTATGCATGTACTAGATGCCGGCCAAATGTAATGTTGTCCGCGACAAGATACTTAACAATTATCTGAGCTTTGCTCGCGATAAATGCTGTTCTATTCCGTAAATGTTTTTCTTCCCCATTTGACAGTCTATTTCATGCGAATCAGAAATAACGCAGTGAAGTTTATTAGGCGCTACCATCTGATAAAGAAAAAATAAGCGTTCTCGCAAAAAAAGGCATTCGAAAGTAGATGAAATAATATCGCGAAGGAAAGCATCGACGAGAATACGATACCATTTGTCACAGACAAAGCTCGAACAATTTAACCACAAATTTGATACATTTATTCATAATTATAAATATATAATATATATATATATATCTTTATTTATATTTTTTAAATCCTGTGATATTTTGATTTACCTATCATTTTAATTGTTATTAAATTATTTTATTTTAATTAATATTAAATTTTTGAATCTCTTTAGGGAACTTGTCAAGTACTAATAAAAGTTAGATACTGTTAAATACTGTTTGTTGCGGAGAACTAATATATATGCATGTGTGTATTAGGTGTTGCGCACCTATTAACAAATTAGTTCAGTTGTGACCAGAAGGATGAACCAAAGACAGCATGAACGGAAAGTATAATCTCACGCCTATTTTTAATATCGTATTATAGCGCCAATTAACATGAATATGTAGATTTTTTGTAAAGCTTCACCATTTTCTTGTCGATATATCGGCATTCATTTAAAAATTCCTCTTAAATACGATGGCTAATCGTGAAAGTTTATTGCTTGTCGAGCTATGTCATGATGAACGGTTCTGTGAAAAAGGCATTCGTAAAGGAATGCTGAAATATCAGCGAAAAAAACCTTGTCGGGAATGCATCAATATTTGCCGCAAACAAATCTCACGTATAATAGTTACAAATCGTTTTTGGCCACAAAAATATTGCGCAACTCAATCACACCTAATTGCCGCAAAACTTTGGTATGACTTCTGCCAATACCATAACTGAATTGGTCGTGATTTTAATGGTAGACTTGCGTGCATTAACGAAGCATACGCTTGTAGCATCGAGTCGAAATAGTGTAGGAATATGGCAAACGTGGATGTATGTGTTGGGCACACGTGGTTGCAGTCTTCTGAATTTTTCGGTTAGTTCATGCACTTTGTCGGCACTAAAGAAATGCAATCATCCAAAAATTTTGGAATTTATTTTTTTAAAAACAGTTCAGTCGGTTTCACCAATTATGTATTAGGTGTTGCGCATCTAGTAACAAATTAGTTCATCTGTGACCAGAAGGATTAACCAAAGACAGCACATTCGTTTCCTGCTCACTGACGACTCATCAGTAGGAGCTGGTGGTACGCCCGTTAACCACTATATATTTGGGTGAGGAATGTGGGATAATAGGACGGTACAATCTCTTAGACGAATGTGTAAACCTGCAATAGTGAAGCTAACATCATATAGTCTTCGACAATGCGACTTTAACGCTAACTCACACTATATACTATATATACCGAGTCTGTAAAGGATACTAACACTATGGCTATTGTGTTAGTAACCGATACCAACATTATTGTACCGAAAAGGTACATGGTACTAACACTATGGTTACCGAGTCGGTACATGATACCTGATGGATATCAATTTATGCTATAGTTCACCGAAATTGAGAATTACAACA
>JAQBSW010015082.1:0-10405 GCA_029291075.1 Eudiplozoon nipponicum | reverse complement strand
GCAAAATCGTAAAAGTTAAAGGACAATCAGGAGCAGAAATCATCAAATTCGTAGCATACTAACATAAGGAGTCCACCAATTGATTAAAAATCACAAAAAACGATGTGTTATTACTGAATATTGTGGACTGCTGAGAAAGGATAACTGTGGCCACAAAAATAAAGAAAGAACCGTAAATAAACCAGCAAAGTTAAATAATGAAAAACCAAAAACATTTTAGATAAGTCACATACTGCATATAATTAATTTTATGCTAACATTAGAAGTGTTCAGGAAAATATTTTGCTGTGTAATTTTATAACAAGTAACGTTTTCGATTTTATAATATTTTTTGAAATTTGGCTCAGCAAAGACATTCAAAATCACGAATTTGAAATTTGTCATTATTCTTTATTGAGAAATGACAGATCGTTGGATAGAAGATTTGGAGAAGTACTTAATTATATTAAATGCACACGTGCAATATTCCAGAATTAACTAGAATCGTTTTAGAGAGTTAAGTGTAATGATTGATTATGAAAGATTTTAAATTATGAACGCTAATGAATTTGCTTCAACGTTATTTGATTTATTTTATACATCTATGTTTACGAATATTATACCGAAACAAATCGATAGGAGATTATGTAAATTAAGAATTAAATGAGATAATATAATGAAAAGTATTCTTATCAATTGCATTTAAAAAAATGAGGTTAGATTGGATTGATAATTAAATTAATTAATAACCGCGTTTTTCCTTAATCATAATAACTGTATCAAAATTGATATAACATATGCAGTGATATTACTGCTGAATTTTCTGATGTTGATATATCTTATATCATAACTAGTAATATTTACTTATCTTTATAAGATTGATTGGACATATTTACGTGATGTGATATCTTTTATATATTGTACATTTTCTAATATTGTTATATATTGGATGGAACATGTGTGGTGTGAATCCAAATAAAGATATTCTATTCTATTCTATTCTAGATATTTCAGGAGTCATTTTACATACTTTCAATAATTTTAGACGATTAATTGACTGTGCAATACAAAAGTCCCGGCTAGTATGCCGCACAACGTTACTAAAAACCTAATATAATCATTCGGATGAAGCAGTTGCAATTGGTGGCAGTTATTAGGACCTGGGAGTCATTCATCATCCCATTCCGTAAGTTTTCGGGACTATTGGCAGGATGAGAATATCCAGAAATCCATCTAGTCACTAGTTCTTTGTATCCTGTTTGTTGGCTGGTGGAACTTTGAGCAGATGCATAGAAGCAAGTAGATTTAACGAAGCAGGATGTTTTAACTGTTGTTAGGAGGCTTTGACTAGTCTTGATAAAGGTGAGCGGCGACACCGAGATTGCTGGTACACGTAGAAATCCGATAAATATGTGATCAATATCCTATAAATGGAAGCAGGGCAACAAGAAGATTGGTGTTTCGTAGTTTAGAAACAGTGGGGAAAATGCAAGTAGAGCAGTCGGCGTAGACAGTCAGTGCAGTAGAGAAGGCGACAGCAAACAAAGCTATTATGCAGAGCAGAAAAAGGTGCTTTTTAATTGCTTCGCGCTTATATAGATGCGTAATTGTTCAACGTAAGCGTGCTTCCTCATTGGTCAAGCATATTCAATATTAATTTTTTTAACAATATCTCGGTGAATCAATTTGAGCTGTTGCAATACAAACAAACAAGCAATTTACCTGATTTTCGGATTGCGTACCGAAATATTTGAATCCACTGTCATCATGATTTTTGCAGCAATTTTGCGTTTCACTGAAACGCCCCAGCTAAAGTGTGGTGCAACGTTGCATAAAGCCTACATGTATGTATTTAATTTTAGTGGTCCTGCAATTGGCCGTCAGGAATATTCACGAGCTAATGCCATAAAATGAGAGTGCTTGTGCAGTAAAGGATGTCTACAAGTCCTTCTAGGGCTCTGATATGTCCTTTATGTTTGTTGGTTACAATCTGTTTGTTAGATGCACGTACACTATTAGATTAGAAAGAGCAGTATGTGGCAATTGATATGTTGAGACCTTGGTGAGTCTCGATGATGATCGGTGTCATCAAGAAGAGGCTGACAGCCTAAGAAATCAGATTAATACACTAAGTAATAACGATTACCTGTATGTGCAGTAGTAACATTTGGCGTGACTGACAACGAACTCTGCAAGTGTATTAGCTTATGTAAAACTGTGCACGAATACACAAGCCTAGACAGACAATGTGGCAGATAACAACAGCCGATGCACGTAGCAAGTAAATCAGAGTATAATGCATGCTAAATGCATTTCGCTTAAAAAGCTGTTTGCATAGACTAGAATATATTAGAATTTATTTATTTCATTTAAAACCACACATGTTCTATGAAGCACGTGATTGGTTAATAATAATTTTGAAATTGATAAAAAAATTTTTTTTTTGGTAACAAAGGTCACCTGTCCCGACAGTTGAACAGATCAGGATAAAGTTTAAAATTAGGATTACGTCTAATTGTGTGAAATTAGGACGACTATTGTTTACCGATAATGATAACGGTGTAGCTGTTCAAAGTGGAGTAAGAAAAGTGCTTTCTGCGAAGATATTTCAGATCCACATAAAGGAAAATAAAGTTCAAATAATTAGGATAAAATCGATTAGAATAAAAGCTTGATAAGAATCTGGATACCAATTCCATGTGCAAGATTTCCTGCCTTCAGTTACGCAAATAAAGCGAGGCTTGTTTCTGCAAGCACTAGACAGCGACTGTCAAATCTCGTCGTCGTATTCTGTTTGATTTCTGTTAGTATATCTGAATTAAGGACTATGTAGAGCATTTATGACAACAAAATAAAGTAAGTAGTAAATATGACGATGACCGTTGGTGATGTTTAGAGACGCTAGCAGGGCACACAAGCTGGAGTCAAAACGAAAAGAAATATAATACCTCGAATATCAGGAAGAGGCTAGAGATAGAAATAACGTCAAAAAAGAGTATTACGGGTTCAGGAGGAATTAATTGCGCTTCCAGTTAGTGTTTTTGCATAAGAAGTTGTTAATGAAGTACAGTTTAAACATCATATTAAACTCATTTTGTAAGAAGAGATATGACTCCGCAGATAGTACGTCAAATGAAATAGACCATGTTATTTATTTTGAAAAAATAGATGGAGTTAAGTGAAGAGCTACAATTGCGCGTGACGTAGTAATTACTAAAATGAGCAAAATTTAATAGTAAAAAACATGTCAAGACTTTATGAACGGAGGAGATAAATTTCAAGTGTTGATTGAACCGTAGAGGTAGTAGATTTGTGGAGAGTAGGTGTTCAATGTAATTCAGAACATAAGAGAAGACACACTTAAGAAGTCCAGATGCGATCTACACAATAGCCGATGTGAGAGACCAATACATTTTGCTTTCAAAGAAATTGTTAGTAAGATTTAGGCGTTAAACAGAATAGTTTATCTTAATTTGGATACAAACCACAAATGTTCCATAAAATAGATTACGCTATCGTAAAATGTACAATAGATAAATGACATCATATCACATAAATATGTCCGCTAAGTCACATATAAATGAATAAGACTGGATACTTTTGTTATAAGCTGTATCGAAACGTGAACATCCCACTGCAATATCATTGTGTTAGCACAGCTTACTATTCTTTCAATATTTATTTCATCAGAAATAGTGCATTTATTATTTATGCCTAAATACCTGAATTCATGTCGAAGTTTGATCTCAAAAGCATTATTAATCACAGCCTCATGCAAATAAAAATTATTAAATTCTGTTCTTTTACTGATTTATGACATTTTCGTATTTTTATCGTTTATTTTCAACTCTAATGTAATTAAATATCTACTCAGATTAAAAATCTCCTGTTATGTAATTTTTAGAGAACACGATAATTTTTAGATATATTGGATAGGTTATTTTCAAATCATCAGCAAATTTGCATAATAACCATTAATGAAATAATTCCGCAAATGCACAAATATGATTTTAAATAAATTGGTTCATGTGAAACTTTACTTTTAATTTATATTGATATCGACTTTAAAATCTTTACTTGAATACTCATTCTATATTATATAAAAAAATACCTAGCTATCTAAAGATATTGGATCCATTTTCAATGAATTAATCACTTTCAAAATAACATCAAATTATATAGGGTAAAAGGCTTTTGGGATATCAATAACGACTATTAATACATCCAGGTTTTTCTCATCGAATGTAATTATATACTTCCATTTGGGAAAAGCGCTAGTAATTGTCAATCGATCATTCGTAAAGCAATGCGGGCTTGAATGAAAATAAAGCAGCAACATATAGTCCAAATGATCTGTTATCAACCGTTCTTAGAAAATAAGGAGTAAATAGAAATTACTCTGTAATCGGGGGCATACTTCGGCTTATAAACCTTAGGCAACAGTTTAGCCACGATCGTTAGAATATCGCTTTTACATCCTTCAAATTTATGTTTATAAAGACGCAGATCGCATTCATAAAGGATAAATATAGTTGAAATAGGTTATCAATTGATATAACAAAGTGATCTTTTTAGTTTACCGAAAGATCAGTTAGATCTCTAATATGGTGTAATTAATCAGTGCAGCAGAAAAGGCGCCCGTAATCGCAGATAGGGAGCAGTGCAGAATGTGTTGCGTTGTAATTGTATCGCACTTATATTGATACGAAGAATCACGTAATTGGTCAACGGTAGGTTGCATTTCCTCATTGGTCCAGTGTATTAAAAATTGAATTTATTTTTTGACAATGTGTCAGCGATTTAATTTGAGCCGTTATATCACATTTTTCTTTGAGAAAAAATGGATAAAAGAAAATAATTCTCCTTGCGAGACTTGATTATTAGTGTAGGGCATAGTTCAAACCCACTCAAGAAAGTGGTTATTATTCCGCCTATAGGTTTACAAAAATGTATATCGTAATGTACTGATGCTGGACTGGTGCATACCCGTCAATTGCTTCAACAATGATATGATGTCAAATAACCACTAGTAATTGCTACACAAATAATCCGTTTTGGCCGGTCATAACGCGTAAGGCGTAATAGAGCCGTGCTGATAATTTTTAGAGCCGCTTCGTGAAAATTGCAAAGTGGATTGCAATTGAAGTTGACAGGTTTAATTTGTAACTTGATCAGGCTAGATCTCTGTCAATGAGAGTTCGATACAACCAAAGAAGAAGTGTGTGCTCGACGTAGTTTTATATGACATTCGTTAATAAATATGTGAACAGCGTTACCTATGACGTAGTTTTACGGATGATAATTGCTTAAACTATGACCTGAACCTGGTGACTATTTAGTGCTTCTACACAAAACGATAGATCTAAGTAGCTGGTCATATCAAAATCAGCAAGTGTGGGCTCAGATGTGACCCATACGGTGCAACAGTATGATGTATAACCAATACATGAAAATCAAATGTTAGAAAGTGAACACGGTCATTGCCGCTGAAATGACATAATACCAAATAACAGTTCATAGACGCTACACAATTGATAGTTAAGAACAGCTGACTATACCACCTGAGAAATAAGAATATGTAAAAAGGAATCATCTGGATCCATATCCGGTGATCAAATCACGTGAAATAGAGCACAATAGTGCGCAAAAAATTAATGTGTTATATATAGAACAATGGACAATTAATGGAAAAAATTCTATGGGTTACACGTAATGCGAAAAAATTGCTTGTTTGAGACTGTAGGCATGTGGAGAATGAAACGCATGTAGAAGGTTGTTTATCGCCAGAAACAGTCTGTTCAATAAAGGGTTTCAACCTGTCTATGCTTACCGAAGGTGATGTTACAACATTCATCATAATAAAATATTTATAATGTCTTAAAAAATCGGATAAGGATCGCGATACTTGGGTTGCAATGGTGCAAAAACCGCATCGTTACGAAGAAGTATTTTCATGCCGCTATGGAGCTACGGATGAACGAAGGTTGGCTAAGGAACATGTCTTGGAAGACATGTTATTGAAAAGAATTCAAAGGCAAGAAGCTTCGAATTTTTAGTAATATTTGTGCGTTCGCCACTCCAAATTTCCTGTTAGGGAGACGTTCAACGTTACTAGAAAGACAAATAAAGATACGGAGGGAGTAGTTACGGTTGGTGGCTATTAATAGGGACTGGGAGGCATTAACCGAAAAATTTAATGAGAGTTTGTGAATATTAGCAGTTTGCGGATTTTCAAAAATCTTTACAGACACTAGTTCTTTGTGTCCTGTCCATTGACTGGCGATACTTTGAGCAGATTCATGTGAACTAGTAGAACTAATGGGACAGGATGTGTTAATGGCTGTTTGAATGCCTTAAATAGTTTGGTTGAAGATCGGTGGCAACACCGAGATGACCGGCACGTGTAGAAATCAGATTAATAGATAATCAAATACGTATGACTGGATGCGCAGTAAAATGAAAATTGGCGTGACTAAAGACTAACCGAATTAGTGATACAATGTAAACTCAAGGAGAGCAATCGGCTTAGATAGTGAAGCTGAGAAGGCAACAGCAATCATAGGTAGAGAGCAGCGCAGAATTTGTTGCGTGGTATTTGCATCACGCTTGTGTTGCTCTTCAAATAGGATAGAAATTAAATGCAAAATGTAATAATTCCAAGAATTTGAAATTATATTTAGGAAAAATTTTAATAAATAGCAGCCGTAAGTGCTTTAATACTGTGGAGATTAATTAATTTATTGAACATCAATCAACTCTCTACATAAAACTAAATCAAAGTTTATTTTTTGGGCATTGGATGTTAATGCTGGTTTCATAAAACAATGTTTTAATTTTTTTTAAATATTACAATTTTTAAAAGTTTCTTTTGTACATATTGTCGAAGTTTTCTACTTGTCTTTGGTAATTGATATAATTGAGTCTGGTGGAGATTTTGAGTTGTGTGGTACGCTTTGCTGCGTGGTTCTGACTTGATAATCGTTGTTAATAGAGTACTGAAGCATTTAGTATCAGAGTTCTTAATTCACATTATTGAGAAGGATCTCGAATATGGTTCAGGTAATTGATGTGGGGATTTGTTTTCAAGGTCTCCACAATTTCGTTCTATCATCTGAGATGTTTAACGTTTTGATGAACCAACTCATTGTTATAATATATATTGCAAGAAATCTTATTTTAACATTATGGCCAGTTTAGAAAATATTGCGGATACAGAGCAATTAGCAGGTTGACTTAAGAAATGGAGTTTAAAAGATAGTTCTGAGGTATTTAAGTATTCTAAATTAGATTATCCGAGCCTGGCATCTCGGAGGCTCTCTTATGGTAGTCACCAAAGTGCCTCTTCAAATAATGGTGACCTCGCCAGGACCTTCGGTGCAAAAAAGATGTGATTAAGATGATCGTTTTTGCTACAATTCTTTGTATATCAACTTTAAGCTCACCATGTACAGACCGGGCAACCATTCTGAATGGGTGGAAGATGCAAAATTTTATTTTAAACTAAAAAAAATGACCGACCTTACAGAAAGGTTTCCCTTGGCCGGGTGGTGTTTGTCTGAACCAGTAAAAAATCTATTTAAACTCAGAAAATTTGTTATGGAGAAAAAACCTATAAATTTATTTGATCTTCTGGTTGAACAACTTCATTGGCGATATTAACCCGAGAGGAAAGATCGAATGACTGACTTATTACGTCAAGAAAAGATGGGAAATCACTCCCATTTCTGAATTTTATGACAGACTTGTTTCAAAATACATCTGACTTGATATTTCTGAAGAAGTTATAAACAGTATATTTGTCGCAGAATTGCCTGCTAGATTAAAAGCCACCTTGAATGTTGATGATACATTGGAACTGGAGTGGCAAAAGAAGCTCAAAGGGTTGGAAAAAGTGTATCGCCAGAAGGAACCTAAGGTGTATGTAGAAACAGCAGATTCACACCTTGAGTATAAACTTAGACATATCTTAAAGAGTCTCTTGACCGTAAAGAATGAATTAAGTACCCTCCGACGGGATGTGGTTTGGAAGAAACCAAAGATGGAATGTTTCAACAGAATTAGGGTGACTTCTCGGAGTCAAAGTTCAACTTCCAAGCATCGGAGAGACGAATCGCGTGAGGGTGTTCAAGGACCATGCGGGTGACGTATTTCGCATTGTAAATATGCCGAGTTTGGAAAATGTCATGGCAAAGGATGCACGTTTCCTAGGTTTGGTGGTCCCCGATTGAATGGATGTACTCGTCTTGTAGCCTGGTGTAAGCCGCTGGAAAATTAGTGGAACCCTCTCTAGTAGGAGCCGTAGGGGGGGTTGCGCATGCAAGACTCCAAGGTATGCACATTCGAGGCATCCTTAAATCCTCTAAGTTAAATTCAAAAGCTTCGATGGAAGAAAAGCGCAGTAAGTCAGTCCGTATATCTGTTAGATTTTGGCTGGAATGTAATCTCTAAAAGTTGCTGGTTATAGCAACAATAAGATTGATATAGCAGATGAACTAAATGGATAAAAATTTGTGATAAACACTGGTGCAGAGGTGAGCATAGTTCGATTCAGTGTGGTGGAAATTGTTACTCCACATTTGATTATCAACTATGGGCTGCCAATGGATTTCCAATTGAGTTTAATGGGGTTAAAGAATTGTCAGTGACATTGGGATAGAAATCGCCATTTACGTGGAATTTTCTGGTCGCTGATACAAAGGATAACATCATTGGGATGGATTTTTTATTCATTTTAACCTTTAGATCCCAAATCTAGGACCACTGCACAAAGTTCTGAGATAGTGACTTATACTGAAACTGGGACCTCAGTAGTTAGGTCAATGAAAATACCCGGACCCGTCGTCGCCGATGACTTGGTGGATGTCATCGAGAAACACCTTGCTATGTTTCTACCATTCAAAGCTAAACGAAAGGGTCTAAAGACAGGAATAGGACACCAAGTCGAGTTGATGAAACTACTACTCTGTTCACCGAAGTCTCAACCGTTAGCACAACATAAACAGCAGTTTTCAATTGAAGAATTTAAGCGGTTAAGCAAAGAATGGATTTTTAGGCGTTCAAATTCCAACTTTGCATCTCCAATAGTGGTACTTTCCAAACCTGAACCAGGTCAATGGATGGTTTGCGGTAACTATCATCTATTGAACTCGGTAACAAAAAGTGATTCGTATCCTCTACCGAACCAGAGTACTTTGCTCAGGGATATAATGAGGTATGAGGTTTATGCTACGTTAGATCTGCAGAAAGCGAACTATCAAGTACCTACGGAAGCACAATCTATACCGCTCACCGCAGTGCGATTTCCTGGAGGAGGATCGCATGAATTCGTATGTATGCCTTTTGGTTTTAAGAATAAAAGTCAGACATTCCAGCGTCTGACGGAGGAAGTTCTTCAAGATTGGCCATTTGCTAGATTGTATATAGATGATATCATTATATATAATCAATCTAGGGAAGAACACTGGGTACACTTGAACGTCGTTTAATCTAAGCTGCAACATTATGGGTTAGTAGTGAAGCCAGAAAAGAGCAGGATTGGCTGCTTTACTTTTAAATTTCTCGTACACTCCATTTCCAAGCTTGAAGTCAAACCCTTAGAAGATAAGGTCCATCGAATCAAAGATGTGCCAGAACCCATAACTGTACGTCAATTTCTTAGATTTTTGGGGATGATTAGCTATTATCGTCGTTTTATATCAGGTTTAGCTGGTATTTTAAGGTCATTGACTCGACATTTAGTTCGTGAACGGAGCCCGACCAAGAAGACCTGGCCTATTAATTTTAGCCAAGACGACTAGGAAAAATTCCAGAGGGCCAAAGATCTGTTAAGCCAAATTACCACATTACCACTTGTGGATTGGACTAAGCCGTTTGAGCTGGTTACAGATGCTTCCGATGTAGCCATAGGGGCCGTGTTACATCAGAAGTATAATGGTATAGTCAAGCCGATAGGATTCTATAGTTGGAAACTCCAAGATCGTGAGAAGTGATATGGCACGCTAGGAAAGAAGTTACTAACGGTTTATTCTGCAGTTATGCAATTTGAGCACTACATAGATGGACATCCGCTTACGATATTAACTGAGCGTAAACCGTTGATAAATATCCTAGGGAAAACGGATAGGCCTAATTATTCTTGGCGGATAAATTCACAAATAACCCGACTAGCAGAATTTGATTTTTCCATTACTTATATTTTAGGAAAAAAGAATATGGTGGCAGATACTCTCAGAAGACCTGACGTATCAGATGAAGATATGATTCGTTCGTAGTCACTCTTATATAATAATAATAATAATAATAATACACACAATACTAATAATAATAATACTAATAATACATTTATTTGGCATCAAAGGCCAACTGGCCCAATCATTGAAATAGCAAATCAAAGGTAGGATATGTGGAGGTGAGTGGAATTGTGACT
>JAQBSW010015081.1:0-10407 GCA_029291075.1 Eudiplozoon nipponicum | reverse complement strand
GTCAACATTTTGTGTGGACTGATTTTAGTATCAAAACAAAATTAATTTTGTGGTTTATATCAGGTAAATCAGTTAATATAATGAATCAAAGCGCTACTGTGTAGTTTAAAAAGTATTTTTAATTTCATATTAAGGAATACATGGTTTTTGTGTCTAAAACATAGCTAATACACAATGTTTTGACTGAGACCTTTTCTATTTCGATGGGTGGGAGCTGTTGAAATGCAAATATTGCGCTGTCCATGTTCTCTTATGGAATTGGGAACTTCAAAATCAACCTATAAACACACACACAAATTCCATTAGATAAATAAAGATTCTTTATTTCTATATTTGCATTTTTCACATTATAAGATGTTTAGGTATAGACGTAGGTACTACACCAATTTTATTTTATACGTACAACCTCGGTATGTGCGTGGATTCATTATTCTTCACTATCTGCTTCAATCTTATTTTCCACAAGTACAATTCCATTTGTAAATAACATTTTATAATATGTTCACGAAATAAGTTCGGGTATACGCTTTCTTCAATAAATCAGATGATAAGATAATGCGAGAGTTTATGAATTTTAAAATTCATATCTGGTTATAAATGGTTCTCTTATTTAAAAAAAACTAATCATCCTACAGGAACTCTTTGATATGTGATTATCTATATATATTGTTGTTATTACATATACATACATATATATATATATATATATACAGAGAGGCATATACATACATACATACATATACAAGGTATAATGTACATATACGCATATAAACCACTTCTGTCATTATACTTCAATTTACTATAATTTCAACAGGCGGCATGTTGTCTATCCTAATCTTCAATCAGTTTTGGTTTAAGAATTATCTGATAGGTTTTGTTTCTAAAGCTAGAAGCTGCAAAATGTTCACCATGAAACCCTTTAAACACTTTTGTGAAGACGACGCAGGCACTATTAGCTTGCTTCTGTTTATATAAAGAATAGTTTATATTATTATTAATGACTTAAAAGTCTTTTAAAACTGGTAGCAGGATTATTTTCCAACCAAATAGTGCTTGCATATAACTTTATACTTCTCCTAGGAGACTGACATGAGGAATTAACATAAATTTTGAAGTCTTGGATATTAGGCATATCTTGACTTCTGTTGGAAGTACAAACGAATAATTTTGTCCGAATAATTAAGAGTATTTGGCACAATGCTATAAGAATATTAAACAAAAACTATATGTAATCTACTACATTAAGCCATCAATAGGTTCAGCCGGATTTTGCTTTTCGGCTATAATATTTAACACCCACTGGTTATTGCACGTTTTTACCAATTATATTATAATTTCATGCCATTATCTACCGTGAATTTTATGCGGCTGCGAGCTTAGCTGTTTTACAGAATACTAAATTAATGGCTGATCAAACACCTAAATGCACAAGTAAATGGACAGCAGTCTCCTGCATATTGTAAGCCAGTAGAGCTTGTGCCATTAAGGCTGGAAAACAAATACCTTTCCATTGGACCACCCAGGAGCCAGTGAAAGCAGATTTGTTTTTATCGGGTGTAGAAAGATGAGAAATGTTAGCTGGTTCTAAGGAGATAGCGTGACCTACTATATATTTAGTCAAGAAAGGTGAGGAATTTGGACAGTCCGATCACCTATACGTATATGCATTAAGGTAATGCCATAATATAAGGCTTTAATAGAACGGGTGTTATTTTGATTTTTGGTGAAATTAAAACTATTCATAAAACCATATTGGTATCATTTGCAGGTTCGGAAAATATTATATATAATACGGTATCTATTAAAATTGAATATTTCTCGCATTCTGCCTAATTAAATTTCCCTAATTTTTGTATCTGTTAATCTCAAGCTACGAATTTTCATTGATTTTAATATACCGATTTTTATTCTATAGGAATAATTTGACATTAAATTAAATAGGATATCTAAGTAAGTATCTTTCCTATATGTGTACTTTCATAATATCTTGTATCATTTGTAATTAATTTGACATCAAGGAATGGTAATTCGCCCCATGATTCATTGTAAGTCCTAAATTTCAGTTCGCTCACTTGATTGCCTTAGTTTGGGTAATTTATCATTTCATCCTTCCCATGATTCCAAATAACTAATATATCATCCAAGAATCGTACATCGAGTTTTGGATTTCGGGGAGGTCGATCAATTGGAACAATTATAAATTGCTTTTAAAATTTCTTTCTAAATATAAAATAAGTAGAAAACATACATGTGTTCATCATCTCCATAACATGAATAATCGACAATTTACTTCCTTTCAAAATAACCGGGTGATCAACCAGGAAACGCTGAAAATAGTGCAGTGCTCTGGTGCTGATATATTTATGTACATTGACACCACATATAAAATCTTTGTCTAAAAACAGGAAGCCGAAATATTCCGAATAAAAATGACGATAGTGGATGCAAACACCTGGTTTCGTACAACAAGGGTCAGGTAATTGATTTATTCTGTGTCGTGCAACATGGTTCGTTTAAAGAATATTTGTCGGAGTATGTAAATGTTCCTTTTGTTTACTGGACAAACACTGCGTGTGTGTTTCCGTAGATTAAAAATGCGGTGAACATCATTGTTAAGTCAGTGGTTTTATACTTCCCAACCAAAAGGAAAAAATAGAACCGCTAGACACATCAGGAGTATATGAAATTCCATGTAACGACTGTAACTTGATGTATGTGGGTGAAACCATGCGCTCAATTAAGGTTAGAAGAGGGGAACATAAAACCGCATGCAAGTATGCCCATGTTAATAGATCAGATCTTGCACGCCATACAGTAGAGACAGGACACACAATTAATTGGGATGGGTGCAGACGTATATCAATTTGTAGCCGTAGCAGATCGACTAGACTGATTAGAGAATCCATCGAAATTAAATCGAGAAATGACATAATGAATGAAACAGCCGTAGAGAAATCACTAGGTCCTATTTGGAATACAGCACTAAATAATGGTAGAAAACGAAGATTGCACGAATCAGAATCAGAATCAGAAACTCGCTCAAGTAAAAGAATAAGAACACTGGACTGATATTAACTTACAGAGGTGGAGATTGATTAATTCAATATCGCCTAATTTATTTTGATTATTTCATCCTTGATTACTTGTTGTTAGTGTAGCGCCTTTAACATACATTTATCTATACATGATGACAAGGTTTATTTTATTTTATTTTCTTTGCACTATTACTAGTATCTTCTTTATCCGGCAATTTTTAATAGTGTCATTCCCCCTCCTCACCGAAATGCCACTCGTAATTACTTCATTTAGAAAAGTGAGTGTAAAATAGGTCTGACGTGTGCAGCTAGGAAATGACAGTTATCATTTTAGTTTTACTTGTATGACCGTTACACGTGCCTGTAATTACATGTAACTGATTAGCTCTTAGTTTTAAGTAAACGCTCACGCACATACACACAAACACGCTTATCCAGTGAATAGTCAGATGTTGCCAAATCGCTGTAATTTCACTGGGATGAGTGTACACTTGCATTAACTGATTACTCCTCAATTCAAAACAAACAGGAACACATACACACAGGCATGACGTACGCTTATCTAGTGAGTTGTCATTAATTGTCATTATATCACTGTAATCTCATTGCGAAGAGTGTATACATGTAGACACATACACAAACCAATTTAAAATACACTTTCCTAACATTTTTATAAAAAAACGTTATGCTTAAGAGATCTAAAATCAAGTATAAATGAGACGGTTTAAATTAATATTTCCACTTGACATATTGATTGTCAACTAAGTGTGTGATGTGTTTGGCATTGAAAAAGGGCTCCGTAATTGGAGCCCGAAATATATGCAAAAATCATGATGACAGTGGATTCAAATATTTCGGTACGCAATCCGAAAATCAGGTAAATTGTTTATTTCCTGTCGCGCAACATGTTTCCTTTAAATCAAAGATATATATAGCAATGCATGCACAAATATTTACTCAAAGCTGACATGTCTGCTTGATTTGTATAAAAGAATCTCATAGAAATATCAAAACATTCTGGAAATACAAGATCTCCATAAGATATATGCGAAAGCCAGTACCTTGAAGACACGTGTCGGAAAGCAATCCAACAAATATTTTTCAAAAAAAAAAATTCGTACAAAGCATACCGAACTGACTGATGTTGCTGTTGTCGTCGTCATCATCATTGGCGATGACTCGCGTCGAAATCCTTCCGAGACACCACTTCTTCTCGTCATGGGCTGAAGCCTGTGCTTACCATCAGGCATCATAAGATTATGATTGCACATGTTGGTGCCGTCTAGCAATTGACCGTCATTTACGCTAGGCAGGCAACGCGCTAAATGAGTATTTTTGGCCAAAAAATTTGCGAAAAATCATCTTTAATAAGATAAACAATACATTCACTAGGGAAGCGATTGCTTTAAAAAGTTTACACTATGTGAATTGTGACGAAAATCACTTTCATAGAATTTGTGGGTTTAAAAAAATACACAATATAATTTTTTTTTAATCAGTAAAATACAGCAAAACTACTGTCAGTTTCACATGCTGATGCATTTAGATTTTCAATGTTAATTAAGACAGCGATCTTGAACTAAACGACTGACCCATTATGTGCATCCATTTTCCAGTGTAAACTAAGTATTGTAAAGTTTAGAAAAGGCAATTCATCCAATAGATCCTCTTCGTCCTTAATGGGAACCTTTTACGTACTGTTTAGAATTTGCCGCAGACAGTGTTCGAGCCTGGGCACGTCTGCTTCGAAATCTGGTACTCTAACCACTGAGCCACCCCCAATGCACAAAAAAGACAGTTTATCCAGTAGACCGGATTCGTCCTCATTGGAAACTCATCACATATTTTAAACTGTGCAGCAGTGTGGCTCAGTGGTTAGAGAAACAGACACTAAGCGGATGTGCCCAGGTTCGACACTTAGTTCGCGGCAAATTCTGGCCAGTAAGAGATGAGTTTTCAATAAAGACGAAACCAGTCTACTGTATTAATTAAATACTGTTTGTTGCGAAGAACTAATATATATGCAAGTATGTATTAGGTTTTGCGAACCTAGTAACAAATTAGTTCAGTTGTGACCGTTCATGCTGCCTTTGGTTTATCCTTCTGGTCACAACTGAACTAATTTGTTACTAGGTTCGCAAAACCTAATACATACTGTATTAATTGCCTTTTCGACACTATACAATTCATGGCATATACTGACAAATGTATGTACATAATGGGTCAGGTGTTTATATCAAGATTGCAACCTTGATTAAGAGTAACTGTTATCTACGTCCGCACAACCAATGCTCGTTGCATTTAGACTTTTTTTAGTCATCAGCAAACGAGGTATTTGAGACTTCTAGGGCGACAGCAGCAATATAGCTGTGCAATACTTCGTCTGATTGCCGTTTGTCAGTGTTCTGTAGTGAAGTGAAGATCACCAAAGAAAAATCTAAACGCGTTATTATGAGTAGCTGATTGTAGGTTTCCTATGTAATAGGAATGCTTGAAATGTGATTAGTTTCTGTCTGCGTTATTAAATAGAAGATAATTGCTTAGGCGATTATTGGTAAAAACGTAAAGTATCTATAAATACAAGGCATCTCAAATAAATTTTGTAAATATAAAAAAATTAAGTTCCTATCGAAGGAAAATTTAATAGGGTAGTGATCAAAACCACTTAAGGCAGTAAATGTGTTAAAAAATGCAAGAAGCCGATTGTTACACTTTTAAATAAAGTTTTTTGTTGTTATTTGAAAAAAATGGCATCTATCAATGAGTATGAATCTACATATAGCTTGTACAAAGCTTAGAATTAAACGAAATGTTCAGTGACCGTGGCATGGCTGACAAGCTGTAATGCTCAACAAAAAATAGTACCGGGTACGATCTCAACAAGCAGTACTGGAAACTTCGCAAAGTTAATCAATAAATACAAACTCATGGTTGAACAGAAGAGATGTATTTGGTAGACAGCAATGGTAAGCATATGTATATATATATATATATATATATATATATATACATATACTTCACTAATGCAATCTATATTCAACAATTCTTTAAATTTCAATATATATATATATATATATATATATATATATATCAGTGGTGAGGGACACCACTTGTACCAAATTCAGAGAAACTCCTTGAAAAGGAGCCGGCTTATCCTCTAAAAGGAGTCAGCCGCAGTAAAGTAAGTATATATATATATATCTGAAGCTGTATAAAAGTGTCAGTATTGAGACAATTTTTTTCTAAGTGATCATCCTTGATAAAATGTTTTTAATTTTTAATCTTGGTAAAAGCAATTTGAAAAAAATTATGCAATTTGGCAAGCCAAATTGATTAACTGAAATTTACGCTGACAAATAGGTTATTCGTTTTCCCAGAGTATAAACTGAGACAAAACTGTCAGATAAAAGAAAAGGTATGCCGATAGGAAAGATACTCACTATGGTTCGCTGATTAGTTTTTTCTCCAACCAACCGTATAAGATGTAAATAGGCACTCGTAAATGCATGATATTAAGGTCTTCATTTAGTCTAGTTGAAATAACGAGAAAAAAAAATCAAGTAGACTAAATAATTGTTCATTACAAATGAAAATTTAGAAAGTGAAAAAAATTTCAATAAATGAATTAGACACATAGGCCAAACACCGACAGATCACCGTATGAGTATGACAATACAAGCCTACAAATTGAGTAGAAAAGTACGGATATTGGCTGACAAAGAGAAACTCCGAACGCTATTGAAATGAACACCTGAAATAAACAATAACCTACCAAACCAAACTGTGAAAATAGAACCTTTAAACAAAACAGAAATAAAGGAAATACTTTTTAAAGCACGTAATCTTGGGTAGAGGGAAGAAACCATTTGCCCGATAAAGAAACGAATAAAAGATCATAGAGAGGTATGAACAATACAGCATATTCAGAGGATGGATCTAAGAAGGCATTTACAAGAGACCGACATGTCTGTAATTATTTAATAGCAGAAAAATTACCAAAAAAGTTGTGACATAGAGTGAAGTAAAACAATCTTGAATAAAACGGCCAATCATTTAATGATTCCCTATATCATTGCATGAAACAAAATTCATATGCAACAGAAGCCATAGTAAAATTGAGTTGGAGACTAAAATTTGATCGGAAAAATATTAGCTAAAACTTAACTTCTATAGTTGTTTTGCATATGCAATTATTAAATGTATTAACAAAGGTATGGCTAAAGTTGCCTTCTTTCTGTTGTCATATCTTTTGTTCATGATTTCCTTTTAAAATTAGTTTAATATTTTCCTTCAGTCGGCTGTGGAAATCCGCCGATGAGTGCTGTTGCACTTCGAATCAAATTAAAACAAAGGATGTTCGAAATTATATATATATATATACTATATATATATATATATATATATATATATACTTTACACTTTGCAATGGCTCCTTTTAGAGGATAAGCCGGCTCCATAGATATCCCGGATTAAACCTCTCCATGCCGGGCGGTTGGCAGCCATTTCGGAACATAAAGAGGGCCAATGACGCTCCCAGTGACGCGGACCATAAACATTGCGTAAACCTAGGAGTTCCATGTCCGATTTGATTGTTGCAAGCCATGTCTTCAGTTGTCCACCTCGACGGCGGCGCCAGTTTGCACATTGACCTGGGTTCATCACCTGCCGTACCATTTCGTCTTCGGGTTTGCGTAGTACGTGCCCGAAACATTGAAGTCGACGATGTTGGATCCAGACGGATAGTTGCATGATGTCACCGCATTGGTGACGAACAGATGCGTTCGACACTCGGTCCATCCATTTTGTCTTTGTGATGTACCTAAGGCACCAATGGTCGAATACTTCGAGCTTTTTGGAGTCCTCAGAACGTAGTGGCCAAGTCTCACAGCCATACAGTAGCACAGGGCGAACAGTAGCCTGGTAGACTCGGATTTTCGTTTTGGGGCTGATTTCACTTCTTCTCCAAAGTGAGTTCTTCAATTGTAAGAAAGCAAGTCTGGCACGGTCGATGCGTGTTCGGACTTCATTCTTTGCTTGACCAGTTGGAAGTAATTTTGAGCCAAGGTACGTAAAATCGTCGACTGTTTCGATTGGGCTGTCGTACACCGTGAGCTGCTCATCAGATGAAGATACACCGATGGCGAAGGCTTTCGTTTTGTCGGCATTGATTTCCAGACCAACGGCTGATGAAAACTGGGCCACTTGATCCAAAAAGGCTTGCATGCTCCCAAAGCTGTCAGCAAGGAGAACAACATCGTCTGCGTAATCAACATCCGTCAGCCATAGGTTATTTGATACTTGAACGCCTCGGAACTCAGTTGGCGCGTTGCTCAGAATCCAGTCAACCGCATAATTGAACAATATGGGTGACAAGGGACATCCTTGTCGAACCCCTGTGTGCAGACTGAATTCATCCGATTCTTCTCCGTAAGCACGTACTCTGGCTTTGGTGGCTGCATAGTAGGCCTTGATCAGATTGACGAGTTTTATGGGCATACCGTTTAGCAGCTTGATGTTCCATAGGGAGTCGCGATCAACAGAGTCAAAAGCAGCTCGGAAGTCAATAAAACAAGCGACGGTTGGTTGTTGAAATTCGTTACGATGTTCCAAAACTCGCCGTAATGTAAAGATCTGATCAACACAGCCTTTGCCTGGGCGGAATCCACCCTGATTGAGAGGGGTACGGGCATGCCGCTCATTACAGAAGCGGTTCAATAGAATCGACGCCAACAGCTTGGATGCGGTGTTGAGAAGACTGATACCACGTAAAGACCATCCCCTCCTCAACGTGGTACGACGGTGTCAACCATGTTTCGATGATCGATCGTACATGGGCTAACGGGGCTATGGCGGTGGTGTCACCAGGGCGTGGGGGATCTCCGACCGGCAATCGGATCTCCTATAAAATACCACATGAGCCCGACGACGGCACCATGACTCGGCGTGAGTTCCCCGCCACAAAGGGGTTCAACAGCCACAGGATTACAGGGACTCCTGGACAGTACCCCGTACTTCCGAATGGCGAATGAGCTCTCAACAGCCACCGGCAACCATGCAACTTACTGCTGCCTTACAGATTGTGCTTGGATGTGCAAAGGCTAGAGGTGCGTCCTCGATCAAAAAGCCGAGTGGTGAGGACACCACTGGCACCGTCCCAAGAAACTCCATGAAAATGTCACAATCTGAATACCGTTCATATACGGCGTCCCCAGCGACGCCCTGTGCTCCCAGAGGCTAGGGTGTCAATTTAAAAACTATCTGGTTTTATCAGCGCGAACACACCTCTTTATTTCGGATGTGGAATGTTCAGTGTTGGCGATATCCCGGCAGCCAAACAATCCATGACTACCAGATTGAGATTTGCATGCCTGTCTGAAGTCCAGCTGTACCCGGCTTTGAACGAAGATAAAAGTACCGTCGGCAGAATCAACATACTTGATGCATCACAGCGGACCAGTTGACGGGTCCGGACAACACGGTGTGGCCATTTTACTTGGTCCTACAGCGCAGAGAGCCATGCTGGCTTGGAATCCCGTATCACCGAGGATCGAAACGGTCCGACTGAGAGGGAAACCTTTTAACATCACAGTCGTAGCCGTATACGCACCAACCCTCGCAGCTGATTCAGATGTGAAAGATGAGTTCTACGACCAATTGCAAGAGACCATCAACGGAATTTCAAGAGGCGACATACTGTTTGTTGCTGGTGACTGGAACGCACGAACAGGACCTTCTGACTCATCCGCAGACACATACTGGGAAAGTTTGGTCTAGGTGAGCGCTGCGAGAACGGAGCACGACTTATCAGCTTTGCAGAAGTCAACCATATGTGCGTTACCAATACGCGTTTCCAACACCCTCGGAAGCATTTGCTCACCTGGTATTCAAACGATGGTCACACAGCCAATCAGATCGATTACATTCTGGTACGGTCGCGTTGGATGTCTTCTGTCGAAGATTGCAGGTCATACCGAGGAGCTGAAACTGGCAGCCGAGGAGGTCCGACCACACTCTAGTACGTGCCAAATTGAGGCTTCATCTCAAGTCCCGACGGCGCCGTCAACCTACGAAACGCCTGAATGTTGCTGCCCTAACGGACCCATCCCGTTGTACATCACTATCTGCCTCAATCACTGCAAAGTTGACTGCCGCTGACGGTGGAACTCATGCCGTAGATAAAACCAATGTGGAGCATCAATGGAATAACTTGAAACTCTCTACTCTGCAAGCTGCGCTTGAAACGCTCGGAACCATCAAAAGTCACCATAAAGACTGGATCTCTGAACGCACGATGCGAGCGTCACAAAAAGCAAGAGATGCCCGGATGAATAACGCGCCTAATTATTGCCACCTGAGACGTGAAACCACGAGG
>JAQBSW010015080.1:0-10408 GCA_029291075.1 Eudiplozoon nipponicum | reverse complement strand
ATCATTTTATTGTTATAATCGGATTGATTCATCAGAACTGTAGCTCCTCCTTTATCCGCCTTAAGACATATAAAATTATTCGATATTAACTCCTTTTTGAGGCGTTGAATTTGATTATTCGGCTTAACTTTTTTCTTTTGGATCGTTAAAAACATTGGGACAACAGCTTATTTAAATTTATCCTATCCTTGTTTGCAAGAATTTGAACCGACTCGGCAGCTTCTGTAATTACCTCATTTCGATCTTATCTTTCATTAGGAATAGCCATATTTAAACCACGTTTAAGTAGTTCCATTGATCCCTCTTTAGGTTTAGTGTTGACATGTTTACTTTTCGATTAGATAAAATTAAATTAATACTTTCTTGGGGTCTACACAATCCAAAATCTGCTAATTTTCTATCATATCTAATCCTAAATATTTTTATTTCTCATTAACGGGCTTTCTCAATAAAATCCTAAATAGATTGAAAATCATCTGCGAGCAGTTTAGAAAATAACATGGATTTTTATTTAGTTTTCCCCTTAATAAGTATAATTTTCCGTTTATATAAATCATGAATCATAATTATTATATAAAGATCATGCTTAAGAGACATACCATACGTATTCAAATTAAAATTTAATTTAAAACGAAAACATTTAGGAATAATATAATGTTTTAAACAAATACTTAAAAATGAAATATTTGACACTCGCCTCACGATTTTTTGTTTCAATAACGTATATTTATTACACCATTTAACGGTTTTGCTGCTATAATTCCATGTTAAATGTTTCTTGAAGGAACTTCTTTGTTGCGAACCTGGATTCGTGAAATGCAACTGATGAAGATCTACGGTAATGTAGATCGAAATATATTGCAAAAAGAAAATTACTGGAAGAATGAAAGCCGCGTTAGACATATATGAATGTTTATAAATATACATATAAGATTTGAGGTAAACTCCCATGGTGGAATAAAGGCTTATATAGATATTCGCAATATATTTGCGGAAAAATATTTAGATTTTTTTATAAGGCGAGAAGAACTGACGTGGTTGCTTATGTCGACTGAGATATACAATGATATATATATATATATATATATATATATATATATATGTATTGTGTAGACGTGTATAGTATATATTTTGATATCTATATATTTGTATAAAATGTGAGTATATAAAGTATATATGTGTAAAGTAAGTATACTATACACTCATAGTAAATTGTAGGTACTTGAAGTTCAAAGAACCCATTCCATATATGATAAATATATAGATATTTATAAAAGATATGGCATGAAACAACATAGTTGCTGTAATACTTATCTATATATGCATAAGATGGATTGTGTAGATGTATATATAAATAGATATTTTTATAAGATGTGGGTATATATATAAGTATAAATACGTATATAATAATATTCAAATAAAAAGAAAAAAATTTGCTAATTTATTTATATATATATATATATATATTTAGGTACATGGTTTTGACACAGATATTTAAATGGAAAAATAAATTTATACAAGATATGTGTTTAAAAGTATATTTGGTTGAGATACGTTTCGTTTGTTTAAGCTCCGTATTCGGTCTCTTTCTATTACCTTTTGCAAACAGGATGGGATTAGGTAAACTTGCGTATTTGAGGATTTCTGCAATATTGAAATAATAAATTTTGTTGATCCTTATGCACGTCCAGCACAGCAATTAAAAGAAAATGACATCACGGATAGGCGTGTACGTTAATCCATAAGGTTTGTTTATAGTTATACTAGAAATTTCACTTTAGTGGAGTACACATATGTTTATATAGGTTGTTGTGTATGGGAAGGGATGACATGGATAAGTTTGCGTATACATTGGAGTATTAGAGATTAGGCATGAAGACCGGATATTAGGGCAGACAATAAAAATAATACTTTAAAAATTAAAATAAATATAAATAGATCTGTCTTGAATGAGGATACAACATTTGCCAAAAGTTATTTTTGCCTGTGCGTATTGTGTCAAACCTGAAGATGAGACTAGAAATAAGGTCTCGAAATATAGGAACAAAAGAGTGTAAAATCTTGCTTAAACTTCATTTTCAGACAATCAGCTGATGGAAGACTTAAAAAGAAGGCGTAATTGAGAACCGATCAATCAATGCAAATAATCGGAAAACCTGAAAATGTACAGTATTCAAGATTTTACCGACCTACGAGTGCTATCATTTGTCCCACATAAAGAAAATGCGGTCAAATCCACAACAAGAAGTAAAGCACTGAGCAAAAATATCCAACATTCGAGTAAGAAATTCATTGCTGTTTACCTGATACAATTCGTACGTAATTAGTTTGCGGTTTGCGCACTCTCATTAGTCCTGCGTCAGTCAATTTATTTGCGAAATAAATTGAACCGTTACAATATTGTCTCTTTAAATACTTAGTTTACATATTCATCTTGACAGCCTTAAATATTTTATCAATAAAAGTGAAACTTTAAAAAAATTGTAATATAATAGAAAAAAAACAACAAAATCATCGGCATTTATGTGCTAAAAATAATAACAATTCAAATGAATGAATAATAATTCTAAATTTTATGAAGTAGTGCCTGTTTATAGTTGAAGCATTTAGTAAATGAACACAAGCTTGATTTAAGTTCACGTTGTAACACGCGGCTCCGTGTTACAACCCAACGATGTTCAATTTTGAAAAATATGGTACTCTTTAAGGTCAAATAATCTAACTCTGTTCTTGCACAATATTTCTCTTAACTGTGATTTTAGAAACAATCTCTGTTAGTTTCAAGCAGTTTTAATTCAGATTTTTTGAATGGCAATTTTATTTGTAATTAATAGGTCTTTTTATAAAATATATACACCTGCGCGCAATATGCAAGGAACATGCGGTGGATTATAGTATCATAGTGGTTTTATTTCTCTTCGATGGATTATTTGCAGTTTATACAAGTAACTTACTGTTCACATCTAATTATACCTATCCAAATTTCAGAGTACAATGGATTATTATAATTAAATAAGTTAAAACCATAGCAAACAGTGAATTTATTATTTGTGAAGTCTTTTCATTGAAGTTTTTACACGATTCTGATCTAATTATCATCAGTGACAACTTTTACCAGTGACCTTACTCATATTATCATATATTTTCAATCGGTTACATATGTTAACCGCAATTCAGCCATTTGTGAAAGAATAATTACTTATGCATAAGATATTCAACTTTGAAAACAGTATTCATTTTTTTGCCGTCTAGAGCACGGACAATGTTGGTTGACTGTGACTTGTGTATAAGACATTCAATTGTGTTAACAATACGTCTATTTATTGCCGTCCCCAGAGTACGGACAATTTTGTTTGACTGTGTCTTGTGTATAAGATATTCAACTGTGTTAACAATTTCATTTTATTGCCGTCTAGAGCACGGTCAATTTGGACTAACTATGAACTTACATGCAACGTTATTTACTTTAAATTTGTGGTCATTCGTATTAGTTTTCTCACATCACACATCGGGAAAAGGACGGGGATTGATCATAAAAACGGATCTCAACCATTAATCAAATGTATGGAGGTAATTAACCAAGCAAAAACTCCTACAAGCTTGTAATGCTAGTGTAACTTTCCGGCTAGCGTACCAAAGAAGCGTTCATAATAAGACAAAACAGAGGGATATGGAGGAAGCAGTTATTATAAGTCGCCTTTGATAGAATGTGGAGAATTTCCCGGCAAATTCCGTGGGAGTTTTGGTATATCTGAGTTTGAATTCCAGAAGTCCCTGATAGTCTGACGTTTTGTGTCTTGATCGTTGGATGATGATCCTTTGAGCAGATACACATACAAAAGTAGAATTGAAATAGGTTGATAATTGCTGTTTGAAGGGGCAGGTAGTCTTGACAGAGATCAGCAGAAAACAAGTAAGCTGACACACAAAGAAATCCGAGTAATAGATGATCGATTACGTATGACTGAATGCACAGCAACAAGAACATTGGCGTGATTGAAGACTAGCCGAATTAGTGACACAGCATGGCAAACGCAAGCAGGATAGTCGACGTAGATAGTCAGTGTAGCAAAGGAGGCGACAACAATCACAGGAAGCAAGGCTGAGCAGAACGTATTACGTAGAAATTAGATCCCGATACTTACATAGATACAAGTCGTACGTAATTGAACCAACAGTATTTTGCACTCTTATTTGTTAGCATATTAAATTTTTAATTAATTTTGCCAAATTGTCATGAATTAATCTAGACAATACATTCAGTACATATAAATAACGATTGTAGGATGTTGCATTAAATCATCATCGAAAGAGAAAAAGTATTAATTTTTTCTTGCAAAATGTTACACTCGAATTATACCTTAAATTTTCCTATTTTTGATGAAGAATCTATCACTCTTTACAGCCAGAACTTTCTGATGCTGATAAATTGTACAGTACAACTAATTGCACATATTTATGTGATGTGATATCTTTTATATTGTACATTTTCTAATTTTATTATTTGATGGAACATGTAATAATAATAATAATAATAATAATAATAATAATTATAATAATAATAATAATACATTTATTTGGCATCAAAGACCAACTGGCCCAATCATTGAAATAGCAAATCAAGGGTAGGATATGTGGAGGTGAGTGGAATTGTGACTAGCAAAGTATTTAATAGCAGGGGAGGGGTTGGGCAGGGGAAAAGTTATCATTAACATCAAGATAGTTCAATCTGGTGAAAAATAAATATAAGCGAAGTTCCATTTGACTAGAGAAGATCAATTGGATATAGTCCGTGAAGTATCAGATCTTCAAGGTGAATGTGATATCGAAAATAAAGATGAAGATGAAAAGATGGCGGCCCGGAGGTAGACGTCGACCGTTGGAGTCCATTGTCGTGACGAATGAATTGATGGAGTCGGCAGGATTGAGGCGAGCGAGTCTTGCAAGTATCGCAGGCATCTGTAGAACGTGATCGAGATTAAAATAAGACCAGGGAGAGTCGAAGTCCGAAGCGAACCGTTGGTGAATCGGTAAGGGCTGTTGGGTTTCCAGTCCTCCGCTGAAACAAGAAAAAAAGAAAAGAGTTGGATGAGCAAAACGTAGTAGAGTATCCGCAACGTGGATATAATGGGGTTAGGAATGGGCTGAGAGGTGGTATTAGTGAATCTAGAAGAAAAGAATAAGACAAGAGAGGTAGAGTGGAAGATGGCTGCCTGATGGATTTAACCCTACGAAGTTAGTTAAGAAGATAGCCTGGGGTGAAGTAAATGTTATGGATTGAGAAGGAACCAGTTTCGTTTCCAATCGGTCGTATCACAAAGAAGTTTGTTGAAGAAGTACTGATGGGCTGCCTTTTTGAATTCGTGCTGGGGTAGGAGCTTTATGTCTGTGGGAAGAGCGTTGAAGACGTTAGTGGCTTTGGAGAAGAGATAGATTTTTTTAAATATGGTGGGGGTATGGTTGGCTTGGATAGAAGAGTTACTAGAACGTGTGGCATAGTGGTGACTGGGGTGGGCAAAATTGGAGAGTGGTAAGCAGGTTGTGATCTTGTGGATAAAAGAAATGACGCGAAGGTGACGGGTGAACCAAAGCGGAAGAAGGTTTGCCAGAAGAAGGCGTTCCCTATAGTTTTGGCATTTCGGGAAGACTCGTTTTAGAAATCTGGAGGATATCTGTTCAATAGTATAGGAGGAGGCGAGGGTGAGAGGACAGTAGAATTCGCTGGCGTAGGAAATGAGGGGCAGAACGTAGACCTTGAATAACGTGAGTTGGAGAGTGGGATTGTTAGTCTTAAAACAGATCAGACGGGCCCATTTGAAGAGTTTGGAAGTAGTGTGTGTAAGGTGTGGGGAGAAGTCTAGGGATTTTGAGAAGTGAATGCCAAGATTTTTGGCCGAATCTATTATTTCTATGTCAAAGGGGTAGTTGGCAACCGGGATAGAGCAGAATGGATCAGAGGAGAGTTTCATTAGGCGAGTTTTGGAGGGATTTGGTTTGAGGCCGATTCTACTGAGCTGCGAGTGGAGCGAGGATAGGAGCTCCGATATAAGGGGTAAGGAGGGGTTGGATGCTGTGGGGTTACTGAATACGATTACCATGTAATCCGCATATTTGAGCAGCTTGAAAAGGTTGTCTTCAACCTGTATGTGCGCGAGTGTATGGTTGATGAGAATCGGACCAAGTACGGAGCCCTGGGGAACACCGGATCGGATATGGGCTGGCCTCGAGTGACTACTGCCAACTTTTACTGTCGCATATCGGTTTCGGAGATAGTAACTAATGAGATTGAGTACGTTGTCGCAGATACCGCTTCTCAGTAAGGCGGATTCGATTGCTGAAAATGACAGCAAGTCAAAAGCCTTGGAAATATCCAGGAATAGGAGGGTGCACTGAAGCCCTTTAGAGAAGGAGGAGTAGCAATGATCGAGAACACTAACTAAGTTGGTGGAAGAGGAGCGGCCATTCAAAAAGCCATGTTTGATCATCGAGGAGATAGAAGTTTACATGAGACTTAATGGAGGGGTAGATTAGGTTGTATAAGACGATAGTAATGGGGCGGAGATCTTTAAATGATGAGATCGAAGAAGTGCCATTTTTAGGGATAGGAGAGATCGTCGAATTGAGCCAGTCCGGGGGAAGATAGGTGGTTTCGAGGCAATGATTAATAACATCTGCAATCAGAGAGAAGACGTTCCAGCCTAGAAAGGCAATCATACTGACCGAGACACCATATTGATCAAATTGTTGTTTAGATTTAATGTTTTTAATTGCTTGGGCGACGGAAGCCAGAGAGACATGGAACCAGCGTAGGTTCTCGGTGTCTCCGTTGTCTAACATCTCAACAGGCTGAGTGGGAGTGGAAAAGGAGTCGAGAAGGTGAGTCAGATAATCATTGGCGAAGCAGGGGTCGCCTGACTGACAGAAAATGATAAACGAGGTTTTAGGCTTTTGCAGCAATTGGTGTTTGATGATAGCGAACTTTGCCCAGGGGTTAGGAGCTGAGCGGATGCGTTTTTCGATGTGGAGCGCTTGTTTGTTGATAGCCAGTTTAATGAGCCCATCAATGCGTCTCAGAGCGAGGGCGCGGGCAAGTGACAATATGCGTAGACGAGAGTTGCGTGCGAGGTTGTCACGTGCCTTAAACAGAGCGTTCAACTTATTCGTCGATTATACTTGTTGAATAGAGGTGGCGGAGTTATAGTGGGAGGATAGGATGTTATGGACTTCGGAAAAGCACGAGGAGAGATTGTTTGGGAGAAAGAGGTTCCTCCAGTTAACTGTGTCACAGAGTCGGCGGAACTCTTCCCAGTTGGTGAATCGTCTGAAAGATTGGGTGTCTTCTCGAGGGGTGAAGGATAAGAGAGGTAAGAGGAAGGATACCTGACAGTGATCAAGATTGGGGAAGATTTCCCGAGAGCGAACATCGGTCACCTCGTTATTGGAGAGAACACAATCCAGTTGGTTGTTCCCTCGGGTAGGAAAATGCACGAATTGGTGTAGCAGGTTATCCGCAAAGAGTCGAAGCAGTGGGTGACTTTCGGAAGCTAGATTATGCCAATTAGTCATGGGGAGGTTGAGATCACCCACAACGACGTACCGATCAGAGTGTAAAGAGAAAAAAGTAGATAGAAGTTGGGCCCCGCGAGTGTCGTCGATGAGTGAGATATTAGGGGGTCTGTAGACAACACAGGTAGATATGCTTTGGTTAAGGATTTGTAGCTGAAACGAGAAAAAGTCCAATCCTTGAGAGTTCGATGTCGACAAGCGTTTGGGCATAAGAAGGGATCGGACATAGGCAGCTAGTCCGCCCCCACGACCGACAGTTCTGTCGCTACGAAGGAACGTGTATCCATGAATGAGGAAAAGATCATCACAGTGGATGGAAGGGGGCAGCCAAGTCTCAACAAGAACGCATATGTCAATCTCGTTAGAGGATAGAAAGGCTCGTAGTTGATTAATTTTAGGCGTAAGTGACCTGCAGTTGATGAGGATTGCTGAGAGTGCTTTGAGAGAGGGACGGTTAGATCGGGGAGGAGAAGCGTGCGGGGGCTTTCCGCTGGCGGGTGGAGCGAGATCTAGGGCTGACGAGGGTGACAGACCGCTCGTTGACAAGGATAGAGTGGTCAGCGTCGATTTGGATTTCTGTTGTCCCGCGTTTATCAGGTGGGTGAGGCAGTTGTAGGGTTTGAAAACAAAAGTGGGCGAGATATCTGGGCTCGAGGGAGCACTCGGAAGCTGCGTTGAGGGGGCGAGCAGGGAAAGAGAAAGATCAGGAGCTGGGACGCAACAGTCCAGGGTGAGGTAGATGATGGATTCAGTAGGGGGAGACGAAGTTGATGGGGCTGGGTCGAAGTTTTGCTTGGCCTTAGTAGACTTACGTTTTTTCGGTTTCTGGGTCATAGCATCTGTCACAAAGGTAACTTGTCGAGGGGATGTTGACCTGGCGAACGAGCTTGGGAGAGAAGGTGCGTTATTAGGAGGCTTAGCGCGGCGTTGTCGGCCACGACGACGTGGTAAAGCTTGAGATAGTGTGGGGGGACTGGTTGCGGAGTAAGGGCTAAAGGTGAGAGGAAGGCCTTCAAATCGGGAAGGTGTGAGTAGGGATGGACTGGAGGAAGGTGCGTCACCAAGGAGTCTGCCGTGAACTGAACGGCTTTTCTTTGGATTGCCCCAGCCCGGAAAGGCGTGATGAGCTGGAGGAGGGGTGGTGTCCGGTGTGTGAGTTTGGGCTTTCTCTAGAGTCCTCTGTAGCAGAGTGTAGTCTCGTTTGAGTTTGACTTGTCCGGATGTTAAGATGGGCAAGTGTAATTTGAGATGACGAACCTCATCGTCAGACAGTCTTTTGTGCGAGGAGAGAATGAAGGCTCGACCCTTTCCCGAGGAGATCTCTTTAAGGTGGCTAAAGTTTTCCCTTATTTGACTGATGAGATCTGAGGCCAGATCGTCCTTTGAGAGTGGGGAGCGCGAAGACCAAAGAAAGAGGTTTCTCTTGTTGTGATTTCGCAGGGCAACCTCTCTGGCTACCCCATTCAGAAACGCATCCGCTTGACGCAACAAATGGGGCTGAACGGAGGAGACTGAAAGGTTGCCGGTCAGTGCTCCAAGTAATCCTGTGATGTCCGCCATTTGCTGTTGGAGATCAGAAATAATGGAGATAATCTTTTGGGTGATAATACTTTCTCATGGTTGAATAAAAGACAAGCATAATTGTTATCGGAAACAGATTTTCTTGAGATTTTCATTTCGAAGCTTTGTTTTATCATATTTGAAATGCTGTGCATTATTTTATCATGTTAGTCAACAATACATACACCAATTGCTAGTCATGGTTCTAAAATTTTTGGATAATTTTTCACTCGAATTATACCTTAATTGTTCCTATTTTGATAATGTATCTATAGTTCTCTACAACCGTTCTTTCTGTTATTATTTTGTTTTATAGTACAACTAGTGAGATATACTTATCTATATATGACTAATTGCACAATTATATGTGATGTGATAATTTAAAAAAATATATATTGTACATTTTTCAATTTTATTATTTGATGGAATATGTGTGGTTTGAATCCAAAAAAAAATATTCTATTCTATTCTATTCTATTCTATTCTATTCTATTTAACATCCTCTACACCTTATCGGCATTTGCCATTAATGCAAGACCGGCCCTGCTAAGGGCTCAAAAAGTACTAACTCATTCTGCCAGGCACTCTAATTAACTTTGTAACACCGTAAGGCATTTACTTAAAGCTGGGGCGATTATATTTTTTATCGTGTAGCTGTTGTAACGACACAAATTAATGGCCGACATATTGCGTAAATTAAATTTAATTTTATTTACGTTGCACCAATGAGAAAAAAGCGAAATTTGCCATTTAACCAATAGTGTGCAAGTAGACATATATTACTATGGCATGCTATTTAAGCACGGCAATTTACCATGCAAGCCAGTTGTGGCATTTGCATTCTACCTTGCTTCACGCGTGTGCGTTCTGTCGTCTGTCAATACCTACGCTGGTGATTTGATCGTTTCACCAACAATTGGCTATAGTCGTGACTCATCTTGTTGCGGTATAACCAGCGAGACGAGCCAGTTAATTGCAGAACCTGAACGACGTTATACACATCGTGATTACAACTCAACCACGAGAACGACAACAACCAGAGTCCACCCAAGGCTTTAGGACATCTTCACACTCTGAATTATTCAGGAGAACGCATTACCAGGCCCTCTTAAGGGCCCCCTATCAGTAACAAATCTCTATTCAGAGCACCTTAACCGAGTTTGTAACGTCGTACGGCATTTACTTGAAGCCGGGGCGTTTACAAAATTAGCGACCGCGCTAGGATATTGATTATTGTTCTGATTTTTTTTGGCATAAATAAAATTGACTTCCTTTTTCATTT
>JAQBSW010015079.1:0-10409 GCA_029291075.1 Eudiplozoon nipponicum | reverse complement strand
CCCCATCGAAATATTGAGGGAATTACGGAAACGTTGGTATAAAACCAACATTTCTGACCATGAGGCTAAGGTTGTTTTTATTAACAATCTTCCCCAAACATTAAAACTCTTTGCCAAACAGCTCCCCAACACTCTCTCTATAGATGACTTATCTGAGAGATGTGAGTTAGAATATAGGGTTTTGGAACCCAAAGTGAATCCATCATCCTTTTCTTCACCCCCGCAAGATGATAGACTCTCCTCTATAGAGAGGACAGTGGCGAATATAGCTAAAGTTCTAGAAGGATCGGCCATTACCAAATCCGAGCTAAATCAAGTGAATACTCGTCCCAAATTCGTTCCTAAGCCCAATTATAACGGTAGGCGGCGATCGAGATCTCCGCAATCCTTTAATAAATATGCCCCAAAGAACTGGTGTTATAACCACCAGAAGTTTTTTATTCATGCCAAGTCTGTCTTTGTTGTTCCGAAGAATTTCCGAATGAGTGCCAATTTCCACAGCTGACGGAAAGGACAACAGACCGCAGGCACAAGGGTGCATCAGTATCGGGAAACGTCTGGCGCAGGAAGTAGAAGACCGTACTTTCTGCACATCAACGGCATCAATGGCGCCACAGGGAAGAAGCCAACTACAATCCGACATCCCTGTCGACTCTTTTCGTCCACGCCGAATTTTTCACATAGAGAACCAAACGGACAATGCCGGTCGCAATCACCAGCCTACTTGTTTGCATGACCCGGCCAAACAGCCCAACGAGCTTCTGCACCTTCTTGATTTCAAAACTGGCGAAGAGTTCATCGTAGACACAGGTTCGGCAGTCTCAGTTCTCAAGGGTGATTCAATGGCCGAGATGTCGCTAAGCGTTCTTCTCGCAACAGCTACAGGCGAGCCCATACCAACTTATGGCTGCCGGTACCGCACACTCAACATAGGTCTACGACGTGAATTCTCCCACAACTTCATCATTGCCAAGGTCTCACATAATATAATAGGCCTTGATTTCCTTCTGAAATTTCGGCTCATTGTTGATCTTGCCAATCAAAAGATCATCGACCCCTCCACCGGACTTGAGCAAAGTTTTTGGACACTTGCCTCCGAGCGTTTGGAGTTACAGGTCATTCAGCCAACCCCAGTGCATCATTCAGCAGAGATATCAGCAGCTCTTCGAAAATACAAATCGCTTTTCGATCTTAACAAGTCAGAGCTACGAGTCTCCAACACGATGCATCATATCGTCACAGAAGGACAACCTATTGCACTCAAGAAGCGACCACTGGCTCCATGCTAAGCTGAAAGCTGCCCAAGAAGACATCTCAAGGCTTTTGGAAGAGGAATCATCAGACCATCGAAAAGTTCATGGGCGTCACCACTGCACTTAGTCTCTAAATCAAACGGATTTTACAGAGCCTATGGAGACTACAATGAGCTAAATTCAGTGACAAAATCTGATGCATATCCTATTCCAAATATTAACAATTTACTTGAAAAACTCAACGGCAGCAATTTCTTCTCAGTCATTGACCTCAGACAAGCCTACCATCACATCCCGGGTAGCACCAGAGGATATCAAGAAAACTGCAGTCATCATTCCATTTGGCCTTTTCGAATATCTTTACATGCCTTTTGGACTTAAGTGTGCTACTCAGACATTTCAAAGATTCATGGACAACATACTTCGCGACGACTCTGCTTATTGTATGTCATATCTCGATGACATTATGGTATTCAGTCCAGATCTAGAATCTCATGCGAAGCATCTACGAAATGTCCTCTCACGCTTATCCAACCACGGACTCAAGATCAACTGTGACAAGACGCAGATTGCAACTTCATCCGTCGACTTCTTAGGGCATCGTATCACGGCCCAAGGTATTCAACCGTTGCCGTCAAAGACGAATTCAATCAAGAATATCAAGTCACCAAGGACTGTTAGCGAGTTGCAGAAAATCCTGGGAGTACTAAACTATTATCGCAAGTTCCTTCCAGGCCTTTCAAAACAACTTTATCCTTTGTGCAGGCACCTGCGGAATCGAAAAGGACTAAGCAAGAATTCCATCATTGCTTGGTCATCCGAAGACGAGGAATTATTTCGACTTGCCATCAACTCGTTAGCGAATGCCACAATGCTAACACACCCAGATTTTGAAAAGCTATTTCTACTCACGACAGATTCTTCTGAATTCGCTATTGGAGCCACGTTGGAACAAGAGATCGACGGAGTTCGGAAGCCTATCAGTTTTTACTCGCGTACTCTCCAACCAGTAGAAACGAGGTACGACACTTTCGGCCGAGAACTTCTCGCCATCCACGACGCAGTGCGCCATTTTATCAGCATCATTGGCAGTAGCAGATTTGTTGTTTTCACAGATCATGCACCACTAGTTAGCGCACTTCGAAACGCAACTTCATCTATCGCCAAGTACCCTGCCAGAGTGGAAAGACAGCTTTCTCGCTTAAGCGAATGGAAATTTGACGTCTTTCACGTCAAGGGCAAACATAACTTCATTGCAGATGCCCTGTCCAGGCCAGACGTCTCTCTACAACCACCTTCGACGTCACCATTCACTGTCAACTCCGTGACACTCAGTGAACCTGCACTAACGCCAACTGTCCTGCGTACTGAACAACGCGGTGACATTCACATTCAAAGATCAATAGCCAGTCACCCAACCAAGTTAATATGCCATCTGTGGGAAGGTTTACCAATTGTTTACTTCACGGGTACGCAGCCCAACAAGCCAGTTCTGCCGACCAGCCTTCAGAGAAAGGTTTTCGATTCAATTCACTCAATTTCTCACCCAGGAAGCCAAGCGACTGTCCGACTTCTTACAGATCGTTTCTGGGGTCACAGACTTAGGCAGAATGTTAAACGATGGGTCTCAGAGTGTGCAATTTGTCAGAAAAACAAGATCACACGACACACTCGTTCTAAGTTGCAACATTTTCGATCTACTTCTCGCCTAGCCATCGTCCACATCGACATAGTTCATCTGACAAAGGTTCAAGGTTTCAGCTACCTTCTAACTATGATCGATAGATTTACACGGTGGCCTGCGGCATTACCTCTTGGCACCATTTCTGCAGACGAAGTAACTAACGGTTTTATCTCTGCATGGATATCCAATTATGGTGTTCCCAATGAGGTCATCACGGACAGAGGCACTTGCTTCTCATCTGATCGTTTCAAAACCACCTTGCGGTACATGGGATGCATCTTACGCCAGACGACTGCCTACCATCCCCAAGCTAATGGCATGGTAGAGAGAATGCATAGGGAACTCAAAGCTGCTTTAGCATCCTCGTCCATTAATGGCAACTGGGTCGATGCACTACCTTTAGTTCTGCTTGCCATGCGTTCCCGTACTCGTGAATCCATTAAAACGTCTGCGTCACAACTCTTGTATGGCATGGATCTACGCCTGCCTAGTCAGCTCCCACGTCTACTACCGGCACAAGATGACCCACAAAACGAAGCTAACCGCCTTCGACTTCATTTCGGTAACATGTCCGAACAGCAGCCGAGACACACGCCTCGTCCAGTCTTCGTTCACCCACGGCTCCACAGCTGCAAGAGAGTACTCGTTCGCAACAACAATGCTGTTGCACCACTACAACCAAAGTATCGCGGTCCTTACCCGATTTTGCTCAGACAACCAAAATACTTCATTATTATGCAAGGCGCTACACCGACATCAGTAAGCATAGACAGGTTGAAACCGTTTATCGAACCGCCTGATCCTGAGAGCGTTCAACCTTCTACACACGTCTCAGGCTCCGTCTGCCCACAATCTCAATGACCTGCTTTGTATAACGCGTAATTGATTTTTTTAAACATTAACATTAACTATCAAAATTTTTTTAACATTACGTTATTTTTCGTATTTGTCTTACGTGGCATAACCAGCTGTTCTTAGCTAACAACTGTGTGGCATTTTTGAACAGTTCTTTGGTATTATGTCATCTCTGAGGCAATGTTTGTGTACATATTTTTATGCAGTTACCTTTGATTTTAATGTATATATTTTTACATTATAATGTATTTCTCACACATGACATCACACTGCCTATTTTGGTATGACCAGCTACTTGGAGCTAACGCTTTTGTGTAGCAACACTAAGTAGTGATCAGCTTCATATCATGGTACAGGCCACTTTCAATGCATATCTCAACTTCATCAATTGCACAAAGACCACTCTACAAATGTCATGACCACAACGTCGAGCACTCTAGCTCCTTTGGTCGTATACAAACACATTGACGACGATCCAACCTGCTTAGGTTTTAACTTAAACCTGGCAAATTCAGAGGCGATTTACCTCGAAATCTTCACGCTGCGGCTCCCAAAACTTACACTGCTCTATTTTGCCTCACGTGGTATGACCGACCACTAGAGCTAACAATTTGTGTAGCAATTCCTAGTGGTTACCTGGCATCATATCATTGTTGAAGCAACCAACAAGCATATTTAAGCCCAGCATTTATGGTTCATCATATTTTGCTTAACTCTTTTCGAACTCTGTCATACATTTCTTATCTAGCCTCGCAGAGAGGAATTTTTTTCCTTTTTTTCAGAGAGGAAAGTGTTGTAACGACACAAATTAATGACCGACATATTGCGTAAATTAAATTCAATTTTATTTACGTTGCACCAATGAGAAAAAAGCGAAACTTGCCGTTTAACCAATAGTGTGCAAGTAGACATATATTACTATGGCATGCTATTTAAGCACGGCAATTTACCATGCAAGACAGTTATCGCATTTGCATTCTGCTTTGCGTTACGCGTATGCGTTCTGTCGGCTGTCAATACCTACGCTGGTGATTTGATTGTTTCACCAACAATTGGCTACATCCGTGACTCATCTTGTTGCGGTACAACCAGCGAGACGAGCCAATTAATTGCAGAACCTGAACGACGTTTTCCACATCGTGATTACAACTCAACAACAGGAGGAACAACAGCCAGAGTCCACCCAAGGCTCTAGGACATCTTCACACTCTGAATAATTCAGAGAACGCACGACCAGGCCCTCTTAAGGGTCCCCTATCAGTAACAAATCTATATTCAGAGCACCTTAACCGAATTTGTAACGTCGTACGGCATTTACTTGAAGCCGGGGCGTTTACAGTGTTATCGCTGATTTCATAAAACAAAATTATGTTTTTTTTTAAAAATATTGTAATTTTTTTCGAACATTCTTTTGTTCATATTATTATTATTATTATTATTATTATTATTATTATTATTATTATTATTATTATTATTATTATTATTAATATTATATTGTCGAAGTTGTTGACTTGTCTTGATGAATTTTTATAAGAGAGTGTAAACGCCCCAGCGTAAATGCTGTACGACGCTACAAACTCGGTTAAGGTGTTCTGAATAGAGATTTGTTACTGATAGGGGGGCCCTTAAGAGGGCCTGGTCGTGCTCTCTCCTGAATTATTCAGAGTTTGAAGATATTGTGGAGCCTTGGGTGGACTCTGGTTGTTGTTGCTCCCATTGTAGTGTTGTAATCACGATGTGGATAACGTCGTTCAGGTTCTGCAATTTATTGGCTCGTTCCGCTGGTTGTACCGCAACAAGATGAGTCACGGATGTAGCCAATTGTTGGTGAAACTATCAAATCACCAGCGTAGGTTGACAGCCGACAGGACGCTACGCTGTAACGAAAAGCAGAATGCAACATGCTTGCATGGTAAATACCGTGCTTAAATAGCTATGCTACTGCACACTATTGGTTAAAGGCATGATTCACTTTTCTCATTGGTGCAACGTAAATAAAATTGAATTTAATTTACGCAATATGTCGGCCATTAATTTGTGTCGTTACAAGAGTTTTATCAGAGTTGTTGAGTTGCACGTGTGGAGGAAGATATTCCCCCCGACAAAATTAAAGTGATAATTATTGATAAATTTAAACCACGTTGGCTGATTGAAACGAATTTTATTTAAAAGAAATTATTCGTTTATTTTCTAGAACATTCTTTGTTTAAATACTTGACAGTATATACTTTGAATTGTGCGTAGTGTCAGTTTCCGTTATCTGTACGTGATTGGTTTGATATTTCCTTGGCAAACTGCATTTATTGCATTTCCTCTATTTTACGTTTACTCTATCTTGCTACCATTTTGTCTTTTTAATCGTACATATTGGGGACGTTCTGGAACAGGTAATTCAATAATTCTGTTTTTCACATCTTTTTTCTTTCCAGGTTATTTGATCGGGTGCTTTGCTACGTAAGAGTTTTCACATTCGATTGCCTAACATTAAGTATCAAATTAATAATTAAGTACGATCAGCATGGAAGCTAATCTTAATTTTGAGTTCACTAGCTAATTAGTTTAAGATGTGGCAGGCATAAATTTAATAGATGCGAACGAGAGTACTAGCTTATCAGATGCTATTGTACAATTAAGGACTGAACAAGACTTGGCATCTATGGGGTTCTCAGACACTAACAGGTTGGGAGCCTCTTCAAAATATGGTGACCGCGCCAGTCCAAAAATATTCAGTCTACCACCATATATATCTGAAAAAAACTCAAGTTGGGTCGGGGATGTCCAAATGATATTTATCGTTCATCATATCGTAAAACCTATGGAGAAATTTGTTGCAGCATGGATGGCAATGCCTGAGAATTTCAGAAACGCCTGGGAAAATTTTAGAGACAGAACAGTGGAAGAAAATCCGTATAATGCATTTGAGTTATTACTGGCCGAAATTCAACAGAGATATCAGCCTGGAAGATCGGCACAAATGTGTGAATTATTACGCTTAGAAAAGATGGGGCGTTAACTACCATCAGAGATTTATGAACGCCTTTATGCGAAAGCCTCCAGGTTAAATATATATCTAGATATGTGATAAATTCTATTTATATAGCTGAGCTACCATCCAGGCTTAGAACCCCATTAGAAGTATGTGACACAATGAATCTTGATTGACCAACAAAACTCAGAGGGCTAGACGGAGTGTATAAACATCAGGAACCACATGTACATGCTGTAACGGCAGATTCTGTCATAGTGCAGCCAGTTAGTGCAGATACCGAAACCACCCTGACGCTAGAAGAAACTGTGCATTACTTATGTAGAGAATTTGCTGGTTTACGTCGAGACATTGCGCAACTTCCGAGATAGGATAGAAATACAAGACGTCGAGAGAGTCACTCGCGTCAACGCTTCGATGGGCCGCACGGATGGTGTAAAGCACATTGCGAATAAGGACGAAGTGCAAAGTGCCAATGTGAGAATTGCATATACCCGCGGTTAGGTGGACCCAGATTGAAAGGAAGCAATACACTGGTAGAGAGGAATCCATCACCGCTAGTAGGAGACGTAGGGGGTTCCATTGCAAAGGCTCCCAGACATGCCTTTAAAAGGCATACTTAAGGCAAAAGCAAAAGATGCGACTAGATCAAAGAGCACCGAAACCGAAAGCAAGTGGATCAGATTCTCCCAAAGCGGGGAGCTGGGAAACATTGCCGAATTATCGATCAACAAATTCATTATAAAAGATGAATTAACTGGACTGGAGGTTCTAATCGATGCCTGTGCTGAAGTAAGCGTAGTTCGGTCAGGCGTAGTGGATGTAGATTGCCCCACTTTTGACTATCAACTATGGGCCGCAAATATATAGTGGTTAAAGGATGTAATACCGGCTCCTACTGATGAGTCGCCAGTAAACACGAAACAAATGTGCATGAGATTATACTTTCCGTTCATGCTGTCTTTGGTTTATTCTTCTGGTCAAAATTGAAATAATTTGTTACTAGGTTCGCAACACCTAATACATACTTACTGAGTCTAACACTTCGACAATTAGAACAGTTCTTTTACCCCGTCCCACGGTCGCACATGACTTTGCCGACATCATCGAGAAACACTTTGCAGTGTTTCAAACTTTCAGTGCCAAAAGAACAGGATTGAAAACAGGAGTAGAATACCAAATAGAATTTGGTGGCCCAGTTGCCTTGTTCACCAAAAGCTCAACTATTAGCACAACACAAGCAACATGTTGCTGTGTCCGAATTTCATCAATTGCGCGAAGAGGGGATTTGTAGAAGGTCAAACTCCAAATGTGCTTCCCCAATATTGGTAGTTCCCAAACTTGAACCGGTTCATTGGAGGGTTTGTGGAAATTATCGTCTATTAAACTCAGTGACGAAGGGTGATTCTTATCTTCTCTCTAACCAGAGTAATCTGCTCCGAGACATTATGGGATATGAGGTTTATTCAACTTTAGATCTCCAGAAAGCGTACTATCAGATACCGATGGAGGAAAGTTCTATACCACTCACCGCAGTCAGATTTCCAGGAGGGGAGGGGGGTCGCATGAATTTCTTCGAATGCCTTTTGGTTTGAAAAATGCCTGTCAGACTTTCCAGCGTTTGGCTGAAGAAATCCTTCAGAATTATCCATTTGCGAGGGTGTACGTAGACGAAATAGTAATTTTTAGTCGCTCACGTGATGAACATCGTAAGCATTTGGAAACGGTTTTCACCAGGCTGGAACAATATGGATTAGTGGTCAAACCCAATAAGAGTATTATTGGATGTTCTTCAGTTAAGTATCTTAGACATGTACTTTCCAAAGACCGAATTAAACCTTTGGAAGATAAAATCAAAGCTATCAAGGACGTAACGGAGCCCCGAAACGTGCGCCAGTTGCGAAGGTTCTTGGGCATGATCAGCTATTACCGTAGATCCGGAATTCTAGGTTCGTTAACACGCTATCTCACACGTGACAAGAGCGCGATCAAGAAGTCTTGGTCTATAAATTTGAGTGAGGAAGACCGAGAAAAGTTCAAGAATGCCAAGGAAATGCTAAGTGATATAACCACACTAGCACCTGTAAATTGGGAAAAGCCAATGGAGCCAATCACATATGCCTCAGATGTTGCAAAAGGGGCAGTGCTTCAGCAAAGGGACAAGGACGTAGTGAGACCTATTGGGTTTTATAGCCGAAAGCTTAATAATCGAGAACATCGGTATGATACGTTTGGTAAAGATCTTCTAGCTGTGTATGCCGCAGTGCTACATTTTGAGCATTATTTAGACGGCCATCAGTTCGAGCTATTGACAGATCAAAAGCCGTTGATCAGCATACTTGGTAAAACAGTGAGGCTTAATTACTCTCGTAGAGTAAATTCCCAAATAGCCCGGTTAGCAGGGTTCTATTTCACTGCATCTCATATTGCTGGTAAAGAGAATGTGGTAGCCAATGCACTTAGCAGACCGAATGAAGTCGATGTCGAGCTGATATATCAAAGTCCATTGAAGAATCTAGATGATTCCACGAACAATTTAGTAATTCAAATCGAGGAAGCGCAAGGATTGGATACCTTTACGTTGGTTTTGTCCAAGAGACCAGTATATGTTCGCAAGCTCCTTGGTGGCAAATGGTTGCTATGTAAAACGTCCGTAAATCAACCACAACCATATGTGCCGTTGGAGTTACGTGCCAAATTATCAAAATATTACACGACATAGGATATCTATCCATAAAAGCCACCATTCGATTAGTCAACGACAGATACATATGGCCGCACATGTCTAAAGACATACGGGTACGGGAAAGAGCATGTGCCAAGTGTCAAACGTGTAATGTGTAGAGACATACCAGAACAGAGATACAGAATATTGGGATACCAATTAGACAGTTCAGACACGTACACATAGACATTGTCGAAATGCCTGAAGTCAATGGCCAAAAATATTTGCTAACTATGGTAGATTGTTTTAGTCGCCAATTTGAAGTAGCGATTTTAAAAGATATGATAGCGAAAGAAATCTTCATCGCATTCCTATATAATTGTATATCGCGTTATGGTGTTCCAGAAAAGATCACTAGTGATCGCGGTAGTCAATTTATGTCAGAGCTTTTCGAAAGATCTCTCAATATCATGGGAACAACTGTATTGCATACTAGCGCATATAATCCACGAGCGAATGGAACGGTAGAAAGGCTGCATCGTAAACTAAAAGCTGCTTTAAGGTGTACTAGTAGAACAAGCTGGATACACGATCTTCCTATAGTATAACAGGCCATGCGCAACTGATATAGGGGACAGTTAGGAACTTCAATAGCAGAACAAGTTTATGGAGAGCCATTGAGATTACCTGGAGATCTTCAAATAGAAGCACCAGGTTGTCTCGATTGGGCCTCTAGTTCAGTAGGTTGGTTTGTTGGAGCATTGAGAGCTAAAATGAGTCGTTTATCTCTAACCAAAACTAGAACTCCAAGTTCTAAATGCTATGTATCTTCATATTTAAGGCTGGCATCTCATGCATATATAAATAACGAGAATAGACAGAATTTTCAGACTCCGTTCTATAAGGAGCCATTTAAAGTTAATCATATGACTAATAAAAATGCCTTTATAGAAGTAAATGGCACAG
>JAQBSW010015078.1:0-10415 GCA_029291075.1 Eudiplozoon nipponicum | reverse complement strand
ATGGCTTTTTGTTTTTGGGTAATTTTTTTCTAATATGTACAGAACACAATTTTCAGTTTAGCCAGTCATGTTTTTAACACGAATAATGTTTAGCCATATTTTGGTGTATGTATAGAATACAATTTTAAGTTTATTGATTTAATGAATAATGTTCATTTTCGTACATTAGGCCATTTTTCAAGAAGGGTCTTTTTCGTTTATTGAAATTATTGTTAACATTATTAGCGATTGTCCTTCATCGTAAAACGTGATCAAAACGCAAAAGGCTAGTTTTATTACAGACGAGTATATATAAATGAATGTGATCAATAAATTATGGATTTGTTTTCGTGTAAACTGGCGTTATAACTGTGCTCACTGCGTAATTAAATCAGACTGCTAAGTTGGTGACGCAACGAACTGACACCCGAAAAATGACTCGTACCCTGGATCCTCAGATGTAATGTCCAAGTGTTAAATTATAACAGAACTACCACGAAATATTTTATGCGCGATTTTACGACATTTTATGCTGACAAACCTAAAGCTGTTAAGTGCATAAAAATTTAAAACCCGTGTTTTCGTTCTGCTGTAATTAAATTGCTTTAATTTTATCAGAGACAATTTACTCTTGATCATATTTAAAATAGAATTTCTATTTAGAATTTATTTTGGAAATATTTCTATTTTTAACTGTCAGTGAATCAATCACTGATTTTGTGCTTGTAACACACTTTTGACTACTAACTGCTTCAAAATGTAGTGATAATTTTTGTGATGATATAATTTTTCAACTCTCGAGTACCGACATTTTAGGCTTTTCAGTTAATTTATTAGATAGCTTTGACACTGTTTCGGCAGAGTTTAAGAATTTTGAGACTCAAGTCGGAAGTGTACTGTCCAATATCAGAGAAGTAATTCGGAATTATAGGATGAAGGATTCCGGCTTGAAATCGCCTGCACCATTTCCGTCAATCAAACGCAACGACTGCCCTGTCTCTTGCCACCATGTAACAGAGCTCAGCGTTAAGGACCTTCATCGGCTAGGCAGTCCCTAGCAGTCAGTTCTAATAACTGGAGCGTAATTCATTATATATTGAGAAACAGTAATAGAAATTGTCTCAGAACATATCATTATAGTACCGTGTGTGGATGTTCATTTTGACCAGAAAGCAGTCTACTTCAGAATAATGTTCAAACCTACATACAGAAAAGTATAGAGGATATTAGACCGGTGGGTATTACTTCGGCCACCCAGGAAACCGCGTCGTTAATTGGTTGTTTCCTACTAATTCTCGCGTATCATGTGCGTGGTATATACAGTTGCTGCAATATCATTTGTAACGCCATATTTCTCAGTCACTTGCAGCGCTTATGTAAAAGATAAAGGCTGCCAACAATCAGTTAATTGAAACATATGGCGTGGATAATCTCCGATTATCACTGGGCCTATGTCGCGTAATCCCTTGGACGTTTACAGTGACAGACATATTATATTTCATACTTTACTTAGATTTTATAGCAAAGTATGGACTGGTAATTGATACAGCCATAGGTACTTTGTTAAACCCAGTCAGGTAATTCAGTGTGCGTACCATTGTTGGTAGTGACAGCCGTTTGGTGTTTTAACCCAAGTGGAATCTGCTCACGCACGAGTACGTGAGATCATCAGCAGTTATCCGAATATCATAAATGTTAAAATGTCAGTTCCAATCAGTTCAGCCAGGTTAACAACTTGAAATCACATAGCAACAAAAGGCCCACCAGTCTTTGCCAGACCTCGACCCTTAGAACAGAAGTAGTTACAGGCTACCTAGACCATTTTTGGTCTGATTTTAGTGGATGGTATTAGTCGTCCTAGTTCTAGTTCATTGGCATCGACAATTCACATGCAAGTCAAGCAGATTATGTGGTGATTATCGTGTCCTCAACAAAGTTATCAATTCAGATTGTTAACCAATAAATAACGCTGATGGTATTGTTGACGAAATATCCCAACAAAAATGGTTTGCATGATCTAAAGTCAGCCTATCATCATATTCCTCTATACGAAGAAAGCATCGGAACAACAACAAATGACATTACCCCATTTTGGTTATTTGGATACACGCGTATGTACTTTGGTCTCTGCAATACATCACAGACACTTCAGAGATGTACAAACGAAGTACTACGGAAACTTCCACCTAACCATTCATACGTCGATGATACTATTATAGCCTCGGATGATATTGAACAGCATTAAATAGACACCAAAGAGATTCTCGATCGTATTGATCAATTTGGTCTCGTATTAAACATGAAAAATGCGTATGAGCAAAGTAACAAGTGATATTCTTAGGCCACTCGAGATTAGAAATGGAATAAAAAACCGTAGAAGACAAAGTCGAGACTATCAAAAAGGTTCACAAACCGATGAATACGAAAGAATTGGGTCGATTTCTTGGCATGTGTCATTACTATACGACGTTTATTACGATGACGGTTCAACCACAATCTCACGTTGCCTAAGTCCAACTTTTTCTGTGCTGGGACGCAAACGACTGGCTAATGTTGGAACGAAAAAAATGCCACTTGCGCAACATAAAACACTACATGCGGTACAGCTAAATGCATCATTGAAACTGTCAACCGACGCTCCCGTTGTAGCCATGGGCGATACATTAAAAATATATCGATGTTAAAGTGAAATTCATCGCATTCTAAAGTTGAGGGCAGCGAAAAAGTAAAATTCGGCGATGGTACGAAGAACTACTAGCTACACACGACCCCTGCCTCTACTTTTAACGATTTCTTTTGTGTTACATCTTCGAAGTGAAGATCGACAACTCGTGGTTAATGGAGGCCTTATAGAAATTTGCACTAAATTATCTGCAAAGATTTATACTGTAAATGATCCGCTTTAGTGGGTTCAACTTCAGCATTAGTCATGTGGAAGGCAAAGATAATGTGGAGACTAATTATTTATTAGCTCTCCGCAACAAACAGTATCTAACTGGAGGCTAATTATTTATCAGGAATTGAAATAAATTAGCTATTTCATCAGAATTTCAAATTGTCGCTTTTGAAAGCTATCCAGACGAAAGGAGAAACAGACAAAGGATTTGCAACATGGCGACGAGGGTAACCCTGACAGGTACACTTAGTTCAAGCTAGGCGATGTGGGCATCATCAAAGGCGAGTCGGTGAGTAAAATTTGGCTACCACCAGAATTTCGATGCCCAGCATGTGATAAAAATCACAATCTGAGTTATCTTAAAGTTGATGGTAAAAGAGTTGTGCTACAGGAACGAAATTTTTGTCGATTATTCAAGGAGACATTACTTAATTGGTCAAAGCCTGCCGGCCATGTCAACACTTAAAAGACGTTCTTCACTCAGATTTATCCATATTGATCTAATCACTCTCCCTAAATTAAGTGGTTTTCGTTATTGCATGACAATGATGAATCGGCACCCAAGATGGTTTGATGCAATACCGCTAACTGGTCAAGACGCGGAGACCATATCCTATGCGTTCTTGGTGGCCAGATTTGGAGTACCAGACGTAATTGTCACTGATCAAGGTCCACAGTTCATGACACGCATATTTCAAGAAAACTTAAAATTCTTGAGAGTTTACGTGCAAACAACTACAGCATTCAATCCTAAGTGAAATGGTCTTGTGGAACCATACACCGCGAGTTGTTGGTAACGCTGTGTAAGTCAAGCAAAGAATCCAATTGGCCCGCTGCACTCCCATTAAAACTACTCGGTATGCGGCCATAGTATTGCGATGCCATATAAACATCATTTGCAGAGATCAACTTTGGTCACAGTTTTAATAAGCGTTTTAAAAGTTAGTGATGAGATATCAGCGGCGGAAGTTACACAACAGTTACAGCGTGTTCTAAATAGACTGTGGTCGCAACCAAAGAGAGAATTCCATTCGCCAACATATATATATCGAAAGCGTTAGACACATCTAAACAAGTTTATGTTCGAATAGACGCTGCTCAGTTGGTATTAAAGCCAAAGTTTACCGGATTTCATTCGATAATAAAGCGCAGTCTGAAGTTCTTCGTAACTGATGGAAATTTTAATCGTAAACCAGTGTCCATCAATCGATTAAAGCCTGTATTTAAGCTTCAGGATAAGACACCAATGGGAACGGATTGTGAAAATAATCAAGAAAATTAGTCACAACTATGTTTATAGTGTTTATAGACTGACAAGTTGTTGGCTTGACATATATATATATATATCTGTGTGTTTGTATTCTTTTTGAATGCATGCCTTAAGAAAATTAATAGTACCTTTACTATGTTTAAAAACATAAATAAATTTTCAGATGTGAAAACAATTTCTTTAGAATATTTTTTCCAAATATCTTGAAGTATATATATATATATATATATATATATTTATTTATTTATTTATTTATTTATTTATTTATTGATTATTTTCTTCAAATTTTGCGAAGTATATTTTTATTAGGAATAGAAAACCATTTACTAACAAAGTGAATAATGACCGTTTATTTTGAGAAGACTTATCTTTACATTGCAATCTCTCATTTATATTCATTCTGGATTTTTATTTTAATATGCTGATAACAACTAGTCTGGTGGTTGCTATGCTATGTTGTTTGATGTCTGTTTAGATACAGTGGGATTGATATTTACTTCAACGTAGAAAACTTTATTTAAAAAATTAGTCTGATTTTCCGTTTGACTTCTATTACTTGTTTAGCCTTATTTGTATGTGTATAAGCGTATGTGTCTGTAAGAATCTTCGTGCGTGTAGGGGTCATTCTAGTTGTATTTCAGGGTGATGTCTGAGATCTCATCATACTTGTATTGATGGGTTGTCTTTGAACCAACTGTTGGCTGATGCGTGTGCGAATGTTTTCCACGGTATGTCGTCTTTAGTTTCGCCTGGATCCTCAATTTGTTTCTGTCCCTTTGGTTACAGCGCAGGGTGTGCAGATTGAAGTTTTGAATCCTCATTCTGTTGTGAAATTTCTGTCGCCATTAACGATGGTAGTGATGCCGTTTGCGCGACTGTTTTTTAAAAAAAAATATGTTTCCAATCCGATCGAGAGCTTCTTGAAGCTGATCTAGTGGGAATTTGGGCTTGCATGGATGCTAGTACATTGTTGCTGGGCTTTTGTATTTGCAGCCAAACAAGAAATAGAATTAAAACTGAAAACCAGTCTAGTTTCATTAAATGTGGGTGTTAATGTCAATTCAACTATCATCTGTGTTGTGTGAAAAACAACATTCATTCTTAAACGGGATGTTCAGGTAAAATGCTTTCTTTTCTGATTCTAAATACGTCGGATTATTTTGATTCCACCTTTAAAAATTGACTCAATCAATTGTCTAGTTTTGCTATTAGACAATGGCTATTTTTTTTTTGCTTTGGTATATTCGTCATCTCTTGAATCTCGACTGATCAATCTGTCAGACCTTCAAAAAGGGCCGTGAACTGGTGCAAATTTATTTTTATAAGTTAACTTGGTCTATTTAATTTTAAATTAGCATCTTTCTTTTGTAGTACATCATGTTGTGACGTAAAATTAATAATTTATGAACTTTTTTGAAACTTTGAAGCAGTTTTCGTCATTGCGACCTGTTTTTAAGAACGATGATGATGTCATCTACATGCCATATTTATTGTGAAAATTTACTCATGTCAAATTTTCATGATGTGTTCTATAAATCATCTGCGGAAATCGCAGCCAACAGTAGAGATTCGGGTCTCTCTATTTTTACACCATCAATCTGTTTATGGATGTTTGCATTAAAACGAAATTGTATATTTTTCGTGTATAGTAATACGTGTGTATTAACTATCGCAGATATAAATCGATCGGATAACAATGAAGACACTACAGATGAGCCAAAATTATGGAATTCATCCTTCAAATAAACGCGATATCAAATTGGAGACAGCATTTGTATTGCTTTTTGAACAAACAGCCGACTCTGAACAATAGTTGTCAAAATTGGTAGTTTTAGAAGAAACATGTTGCACTACAGGGAATAGATAATTTACCTGCAGACAAATACACAAACCAATTTGACATAAACTTAGCTTGTAAAAAAACAAGTTATGCTTAAGCGATCTAACAACGAGTATAAATGGGGCAGTTTAAATTAAAATTTTTCACTTGACATATTGATTATCAATTGTGTGTATGATTTGCTTTCCACTGAAAAGGGCCTCCATATACGAAGACCGAAATATTTATCAAAATCAGGTAGACAGCGGATGCAAACAACTTGGAACGCAACACGACAAACAGGTAAAGCTACTTTAGTTGATCAGACTTCACAACTGGAATCTTTCAAATGCGCAGAACAAAATGCATTGCCAATGCAATATTTAATCGCATTTAAAGATATCAGTAGAAATATACACATCAAAATACTATACGCTGATAAAGATGAGAGCGTTGACATAATGGACGAATCGGACAATATATAAAAGATGAATAACGTGTTAAATAACAATACAAATTTTCCCGTCCACAGGATAAACCAGATGTAATAGACAAAGTGGAGCGCAAAGTAATAAATGAAATTAATACCTTGACAGTTGCTGGTTTAATTTATGTGACTATTGCACAGGGGTTCAAACCAGTTGAGTCATCTACACCAACAATGTATGGGTTACAAAAACCCACACAACTGATGTCCTATGAGGCAAATATTATCAATGGTCAATTCTTCGTTCCATGCATTGGCGAAATGCTATGTCTGTATATTAGAATTATTGCGCAAACTACTAGGTAATTATTCGGTTGCCGATTCCTTTGAGTTGGTTAACAGAATTCAATATATAAAAGTTAATAGCGTGGCTATAGTGTCAATTTATCTTACGTTTTTGTTTAAAATTACCAAAACTATTGGTGTTATCGTTGAAGGGGTAGAAAAACCATATAACCAATTCAGGTCACAGGTCATAATCTACGTAAGGTTATTTTACCATGCACGGAAGATATACAAGTGCATTTTAATGGAAGCTTCAACAAACAATTTGGTGGTGTGGTAAAGAAGAGCCATCTATATCCATTGTCGGCTGAAATTCTCCTAGGCTATCTTGAGAACACATCAAGAAGTTATATGAGAAAATGAGCGTAATAAATACGGTATGTTGATGCTATATTCCTTGTCCTTGAAGACACATCGCAATCACGAACACTACTAAAATGTTTCAATAAAGCGTATTAATTTTCAACAGTTCGCTGCAATTTTGGAAAAAGTGAAAAATTTATCCGTCCATATTCAAAAGGTGACGAATATACTAAAGCAACTAACAGTCTTATGCCTAATCTGTTCTACAACAGTGTTTGAGTCAATTCTTAAAAGTGGTTATCGGAAGAAATATATGTTTTTGGGACCAGAAATGAAAGGAGTTTTTTGTCCTTCAAAAGTTGTGACATTATGGCGCTATATAAATCATCCATTTGCATCGCTATAAATTATTGAAATTAATTCTTTTTTCAACCAAGATTTTAGATATTAATGGCTGTGTATCAGAAATACTTCGCTAACTTCTAGTACTCAAGCATACATTTTACTTTTTTAAATAAAGTTTTCTAGCTTGTTGTAAACACTAATCGCATTGTATTTAACAATTTGTCGATGTTTGCCCGAATTTCGCAAACTTGATTTAAAGAATTGTTGTCACCACCCGTGCAATCATTGATTGGCTGATTGTACTACATTGTACTTGACTGGAAATGTAGGCTGTACAGTTTCTGCATGACAACAAAATTTTTTGTAAATTTTTCCACATACATATATTTGTTGCGATTTAAGAATTTGTGATTGTACAGGTGGGGAAAAAGTTATTACCTCCAATAACACAAGCGTGAAGTAAACAACAATCCCAATGCCTTTAATCGGTTGCATAGTAACAAAACTGACCTTCATCACTTCGACTAATGCTTTTCGACCTGCTGTGGTCCTTTTAGTTCACGGTGGCAAATTGGACGACAAAGATCAAACCTCAATACATATTTCATGTATGAAAATCAGATATGTGTGTCTCGCACATTGTAGTCTTACAAACGCCTTTCCTTACAATGACAGTAGATGCCATGCCATAATAGTCGAAAGACGTAGATGAGTATAGAACGTGGCATATTGCGATAAAACATTTTATATTGTCTTGAATGATGTGATTTTAAATAATTTCTCGAGCGAACCTGATGCCTAATTGGGAAAATAGGCTTCAGCAGCTACATAATTTCTTTTAAAAATTCAAGGTTATATGTAAATCCGATTAAGTTTAATGTATATGCAAATTAGAACGCATCAAACTAAAAAATCTCTTATGGTTAATAGATTTAGTTTTGTAAAATATAAAGAAAGATTTTTATTTTAAAGTATTAAATTATTAATAAACAATTTATCAAATTTATTTAACCATCAGAATACAAAAATATCGAAATTTTTACTAATAACAATTTGAATAAAATTCTTACTTTGAGCTTCAATAACTGGAGTATTCCATGCTATAAGTAGCTGAAATAAAATCAATAACAAGCAAATTAAATTTAATTTAATGTAAGTAATAAAAATATCATTTAAAATTTATTGAATAATTAGATTAGAACTGCATCTTACGCCTAGCATAACGTGGCTTGTCCAAGTTGTTCTATCATATGATAACGTTTAGACGAAAATAAAATTTGTTTTTGACGCCGGTTTGTTTGCTTATGAAATTATCCAACTCTGCATTCTCCTGAAAATAACTAACCATTAAATTAGAATATTGGCCAATCGCATAGAAGAATACGGTTAGCATCATAGAGATCAACCTTGTGTGGATAATAACACTTTTGGCCAAATAACGTCAGGCAAAATCCCTAACTTCAGAAAATTTTTGTTTAACCAGCTCACGGTATTTGGCCGAAGTCAAAGCGGGTGCTGAGTGACAAACAACAAGTTATTGCAAAGTTTCAACTATATTTGCGGTGAAAGATTCATTTGGTAATGGGGTCAATGGGGAACAGACCACTCGTCCTTAATAAATTCCTTGTCATTAATTTGTTTATGCAGGTATCTGGCAGTTCTTATGGAATTCCCATATATTCGGAATTACAAAAATAATATAAGGCGTTGTAATGGTGTTAGCTACTTTGTTCGAATTGTGCAAAGGCCTTGTTTAATAATATGTTAACAGTTGCTTGAGGATGGAAAATATAGCAAAATGTAACACAGACATTATGAACTGTAGGCGTAACATTTAATGGTTGGTTTGATTCAAATTATTGAATGTTTTCCTAATCCGCTCAGCTTATTTTGTAACAATGTTTGCATTTCTATGTATACACTTTATGAATAACACATTTTATTCCCGAAATCAAGTTTGCGAGTTTCAAATAAACAACGATCACATTAAATCTTACCAGTTGCGCAGCATAGCAAAGCTCTAATCCGTCACACACTTTGACGTTGGTGTTGAAATATTTTTCGAGTGGTTATATAAAATAGGATTGCTCGCAAATTTGATTTAAATAATAGCTTTCCCCATCCATGCAATAAATATTTGATTAGATGCATATCACACTTTGCTGTTAAATTATAACTGGTTTATTTGTATCAATAGCGTTTTAACGCATAAAATAGTATTTTGTAGACTCATTATTTGTTGTAACCTAAATAATGTATGATTCCGTCCTGTGTAGCTTCTGCTCTAGACGTGGAGATGTTTACGAATTCTCAAATAGAATTTAAATTTTAAGAAATGATATGAATCCTCTAGTTGTTTAGTTGAGCAGTGTGCTGATTCCCTTCTCTCACGGTATGTAATGTTTGCCCAAATTAACTTAATCTACCAATTTAAAATGCTTAACGTCAACAGTTTAAATCAATGTTCGCAATGGCGCGTCCTCTCCCAACTTAGTCCTAAAAATTAAATAAATATAATAAATTTAGATATGCGGCTTTCGCCTCTAGCAGTTTCGCATATATTGAAATGCAATGGAAATGTCTCCTGCACAATTTTTATGAAGTCACGAACATTAACTGTTTGCCGTTTTCGGCACATATACATATAAAGGCAATACAAATTTTAAAAAAATATTCTATTCTATTCTATTCTATTCCATTCCATTCCATTCTATTCTATTCTATTCCATTCCATTCTATTCTATTCTATTCTATTCTATTCTATTCTATTCTATTCTATTCTATTCTATTCTATTCTATTCTATTCTATTCTGTTCTTATCTATTCTATTCTATTCTATTCTACTCTATTCTATTCAACTCTACTCTATTTTATTCTGTTCTATTCTATTCTGTTCTATTCTATTCTATTCTATTCTATTCTACTCTACTCTACTCTATTCTATTCTATTCTATTCTATTCTATTCTATTCTATTCTATTCTATTCTATTCTATTCTATTCTATTCTATTCTATTCTATTCTATTCTATTC
>JAQBSW010015077.1:0-10416 GCA_029291075.1 Eudiplozoon nipponicum | reverse complement strand
AAATATACAAATAACTAATGTTCGAAGAAGAGGGTCTGTGTTCTGCATTGTGTTTTCTCATATTTGGTAATCTATTAGGTTTTAGATTACATATAGCAACAAGCTTCCAATACTTAGATTTAAAGTCCCGATGCAGCTTGCATGAAAATTTAGTTAGAATAGGAAATGTTGCTATGGTTAATTATAATTATGCAAGTGCATGAAAGGTTATATTCACGCTTGTCGCAGCACATATCGAACAGGTGTGTGTGAAATAAGTTTTCCGTTTGGCGTGTACCTAATCACAAGCGTACATGGGTCTGTGAAAAAACCGACAGGCCAAAATAATGCCAACATTTTAAACTGCGAACACGGAAATTTTATGCTAACCACAAAATAAGCTTTAAAATATTTTATTTCACCTTGTCCGTTGAACACATTGGAAGAGCAGCAACGATTTGAAAAATGTTGGCCACCGTCTCAGGCAGTAGGCTACTGATATGATAAGCCCATGAGGTAGACCCAGTACCTGTTACTATGGTAACACCACTGGATTTTTGTCGCTCGAGAAGACTACCGTCAATTGATATTTCATAATAGCTGATCCTGAAAGGAAAATATAGTTTCAAGTCACACAAATATAAACGATCGAAAATTGACTAGGTCTGTGTCATAATAACAATGAACAGTAAAATCAGAACTATCTCAGAATCATCCGGAAAAAATTATTATATGCATATTTACATCGTGCTTACAAAGTTCACACATCCACGAAGAAGTTTCACAGTTAATTTCAGCACTTTGTAAGTACACTTTTGATACGCGTCTGACAAAATGTCAATTTTCTGTTTTGCATCAACCGGCACACAGAAAGCAAATTTTCACCATATCTTATGAATCTTGCAGGATAGATAAACGAAACAGGCAACTGCAGATGAGCAGAAAATCTGATTCTCCAAAATGGAAGACTATGCGATTCTGTGGAAGAACCAATATCGTCAAAGAGCAAATAATAATGTTGCTTAATTAAAAACTTTCAAAGGTCGATTATTGCCTGATGGGCATCACTGCTCTGACAATAATAGTCACAAAGCTATGTACAGATACTCACTGGCTCTATGGATGAACAAGAGGAAGATTAGCAGCGCTAATTTCTTCGTACATGAGCATTATAGACGTCAAAATACAGATTCAGATCAAGATCATTGTGAAATGCGATTCTTCGATATGTTTGTGGCGAAAGCTACAAACAGTTAATGTATGCGAGACTGCTAGATGTGAGAGCCGCATATCTAAATTTGATTTCCATATATATTCAATGCGGTTTTATCCTTGACAGCCAGATTGCCGTCGTACTCTGATGATTATCATGGAAGGTCGAAATGCGTCAGTGCGTTGCAGCTGGCGGTAGTTTTGTTATGTTGTTTGGACGACTGGTTAAATACACTGAGATTGGTATTTACTTCAAGCTCGCAAACTTGATTTAGAGAATTGTTACCACCACTCGCGCAATCAATTATTGTTAAAATGTGCCTTGCTTCTCAAACTACGATGGTCGAATGCCTGTAAGCGTCTAAAATCATCAACTCTAAGAGGCCAAGTTTCGCTAGCGCATAGTAAAACTCTGCGTACAGCTGCATTGTAAACGTGACATCTAGGGCAGCGTGAAATATTCGCGTTTCTACATAAATGGCGAAGGTTCGAATAAAGATACTATAGCACTCGCGATAATCATTATCAACTCGTCAGACATATCGCCTAAGTTATTGATAGAGCTCACAAGATATGTAAACCTGTCGACTATGTCTAGATCTTCACTCTGTAGTCGCAGAATTGGAGTGAGTGGTGGATGATCCGAGAGACGGAACGACGTCTGCTAATCTATTAAAGGTGGCCTGAGCAGAATCTCGATTGTCAAATAATAGTGCGATATCGTCTGCATAGTCAAGATCGACTTGTTTACCACTTTGGAGAACTTCAACACCTGTTCATAATGGCATCGATTACAAAATTAAACCAAAAGGAGAAAGTGAACAGCCTTGAAGAACACCACTGCTGGTTGTAAAGTTGTGCGTTCGTTCATTGTAGAATTTAACCCTACCAGAGGTAATTGGGCAGAGTGCGTGTATAATATTAACAAATTTTGTGAGCACATCACTTATGAACAGAAAAAGAAATAAATCATTGCGATCCACCGAGTCAAATACATCCTTTTAAGTATAAAACGACGGCTATTGTGGGACGCTGATATATATGTCGTTGTCAAAGAACTTTCCGTAACGTTAAAATATTATCTGTACAACCTGGTCCTGGCCGGAATCCGGCCAGTTCTTCTCTAGTGTGTGATACAAATGAAGTGCTAACACGACGTAGGATAAGCAAAGAAAGTAACCTAGACACGACTGGAGTCAAGCTTATACCACGATAGATATCGCACCAATTACAAATGCCTTTTTTGAAGATAGGAATGATAGTCGACTCATTCCAATCAAGTGGTCCTTTTTCCTCATTCCATGTAGTATGAAAAGATTTGGTCAACGCTCCCGAAATTATATCGCATCCAGTCTTAAATAATCCCGGAAGCAAATCAGCAAGTCCTGCGGCTTCGCAACATTTAGAAGATAGGATTGCATCCCGTAGTTATAGCTCTTCTTCGAGAATAATATTCCATACTGTTGATACAATCATGCTTTCGGGAATCGCAACTATCGCGGGTACCCAAGAAAATTGACTTTTGAAGTGTTCAACCACCTAACAAGGTGAAATATTATATTGGTTATTTAATGGTTGTTACTATCTTTTATAATCTCGGTAACTTTTAATTTTCTCGGACCTGTTGCGCGAATAAGTTGAAGCAAATAGCGACTATTACCTGACGCGAAGGCTTCTTCCATTTCTTCAGCCATTCTGGTCCAGAAGGATTCGAGATCGACTTTTAGACTGTGGTTAAGTTGGCGTCTTATATTGCGACGAGTATTAATATGAGCCGAGCTAGGTGGAAATTGGTGCTTTGTTTAGAGTATCTTCCCAAGATTTTACAGAGAGCTAATGATTATTTCTACGGGGGCCTGCAATGCCACATAGAGTGGCACCTGCATTGAGTTTAGATAAACTTATCTTGGACCAAAGTAAATTCGGATTTTCACCATCAAGACCAGTTAGCTTTGCCTTAATAATATCTTCATACTTTTGTCGGAAGGACGGCTGTTTGAGTTTTCTTACATCTCTTTGGAGTAGATTGTTATTTTTTCCCGGAAAATTTTAGTGAAAATCTACAACGGATAAGTGCATGGTCCAAGTCGACATAAGTGTTCAAAAAAGAACGACAATCCTGGATACAACCACGCCATCTATAACAAATTGCTACATGATCTATTTGAGTCTAGCGTTGTCCGAGCGCTGAAGGATGCCATGTAGCGCAACGTCTAACACTACGTCTGAAGTTTATACTACTTAAATATAACCTATGTTACGCGCATATACCAAAAGTCATTCACCATTATCGTTGCGCGTCGACCATAAAGTGTATCTCCAATCTAAATGAAATTCTGCGTTACTTAAGCGCCCAACTTGAGCATTCATGTCAATCATAAACAACGTGCAAGAGCTTCTTGATATAAAAAACTGGTCCGTTATGTGCATACGTCTTTTTAGTATAAACTAAGCAATGTGGTGTAAAAAACGCAATTCATTCATTAGAACATCATCATGCACAGCTATACAAAAGCCGAAAGTTACCAAATCTCTCTCTCTCTCTCTTTCTATATATATATATATATATGTAATATATATATATAATAATATATATATATATATACACACAAAAAATTATCGTTACAAATTTCACCATTTTTTTAAATATGAAAAACAACGTACTCCAGATTAACATTTATTAATATTATTTCTACCGTATTTCAATACATTGTGCCAAGATCCGGAATAATGTTTGAATGCTGAAGAGATAAACTTTCAGTAATAAATATTTTATGGAGTACATTCGCATATAAATATATATATATATATATATTAATCCGCAAGGAAGCTGTATTTGCTGATGCCGCCTTGCCCGAATGCTAACTTGGCCATAATGGTGTTGTGGAGAGGTTTATTTTGCCTCATTTCTGTGAGTTATCCTGATAAATTTACTCATAGTAGCAAGGTTTTCCTTCTCTCTATACCCCTCTCCCTCTCTCGTAAATCTCAATAATAATTTATCTAAATTCATTTATATACTTTTTTTTCACTCCTTATGGTTATATGGCAGTGAGCAGTAGTCACTGTTTTTATTGTGGCCGGAATGATGAGTATATATATATATATATATATATATATATATATATATATATATAAATTTGGCTGCTGAGAAACTTTGTCACTGGCATTTGGGCAGATAGATTGTCATTATTAGCCTTGGTTGTGATATCTAGAAGAAGGAAAACTCCGAATTCAAACCGTCCACACTAGAAATGAGCGACCTAGTCTTCTTTTACACACTACATATAACCATGAACAATACGAATTACAATGATTACATATTGCATTGGCTGTCGCGCACTAAAGAAATGGTCGCCTTATCTGCTGAACAGTGCATGGTGGATAAGCAAAATCTGGCTAATGCGGGAGACTTTATCTCCGAATCTGCCTCCTTTCCTTCCATTTCCTTTTCTCAATCGAGCAATAACGTTCTTTTAGATACAAGGAATACGGTTGGCGTTGAACATATCTTTGAGCCCAATACAAGTTTAACAATATCAAAAATAGTCTAAGTGGACTATCATTCATTAAACCTAGGTTAGGTTTGAACATAGTCGCATTTAATATGCGAACATTAAAACAACGTGAATAGCAAGAAGCTCTTGCACGTACGTTGGATAAATTAGAAATCGACATATGTTGCGTATCTGAAACCAGAATTCAGGATACAACGTGCATTACAGAACTGCCTGAGTCATCCCTATCTACGCGTTATTGGCTTCGAACATCTGGTTCCTCGGAGTTCTCTCAATCCGGTAAATGGGGAGTTGGTATCTTCCTTAGCACAAGAATTGAAGCTTGCTTAATTGAATGGACTTCTTTAAACAGTCGACTGTGTGCGGCACGTTTAAATACATCTACTGAGATAAATGCAAAAAATCCAGTGGAACTAGACTATCATACCTGGCGCTTAGAGCTTCACCAAAAAATACTTCGTTCAATGCACGAACAGGTAGCAGATATGAGTTACGTGCAAGACGTTTGTTCAGCTCCTCCAAAGTCTTCTTTTCACAGCGGGCAGGTGTAGTAACTCGATGGTTTGCCGAAAAATTACTTTCAACCGTTTGTTTAGCCGTTGAATTTTGATCCAGTTCAGAGACTAAATAATTACCTCCTTCAGAATGAAAAGAACGATTTTCAATGTTCAGCCCATATTTACGGGTTTCGTAGCTCACAGTTAGTGGATTAGTCCTTATTTCGCTCAAAACATGAGGGTCCTTAAAAATGAAAAGAATAATAGTTAATAACGCACTTTACAATTTAACAAAATAGAAACAGTGGAGATCTGGCCCTCATTCAGAGAGAGCTTCTAAACATCTTGGCTTTGAGATCGAAAATATAACGTCTTGCCATCGGACTCAAGGAGCAGTTAAAGACATATGGGAATCCACTGCTCATGTAATGAAGAGAATTTCGCTTCGATGCTTAGCCCGTCACGTTCGCTCTAGCTTTGCCAAGAGTTCGTGAACTTTAACATTATCAGTGATAACTTGCATAGAATAAATTGATTGACAAGGAGCTTTATGCTCCTATAGAATCGACACTGTTGATGACAGCGTCTGGAAACTGTCAATATTAAAACTTTAGAAAAATATGCCGCTACAATAGATTAATAACTAATAAAACACCCACAACAAAAAAACGAGCTAAGTCGAACGTTAGTATCATAAATGTCTATGAATTTTGGTCAGATACTAACAAATTTAATTTAAATAAAATGTTTAAACTTAATATACACATTAGTCACATATTTTATCAGTATTAATGCATAGAAACCTTTTAGCAAGTACACACACTCGCGTGATTAGACCTACTTCAGTTAGCATCAAAGCAAGAATAAACGAATTACGAGAATCAAAGAACAGATGAGCCGCGTCTCTCAATCTTAATAATTCTGCATACATTTTCTTTTACCCAAATATTGGTTAGCAACTTATATACAGGTCTTAATGTAACTTTTTATAGGCATACAAGTTAAATAAAATGAAATATTTTATTGCACGTGTGGAATATGTAATATTGAAATCAAATTTGACGGACTACAAATAAATCCAGGTTAATGATTTGTTAACGATTGTAGAATGTAATAAATCTACTATCATTCAAACTAAATGATTCCTATAGACAATCTTAGAGGGTTATCATAGGACAAATGAACCTGGGTTCATGTGGATAATAAGAAACACTGTTAGAATAAAAACCACTGCACATCCACTCAAAATAATTGAACACAACATTTATAATTTTTAATTGTATTTAAAAGAAATTAATAACAGAAATCGAGAAATAATTCGTCCGGATTCAAGTTTACACAGAGTAAAAAAGTCAATATTATTAAGTATATATTTTCATCACCATCACTCACAGCCATACAAAAGACAATGGTAACTAAATCTTTAAATCAAGTTTTCGAGTTTGAAGTAAACACCAATCCCATTATACTTTACTTTACTGCGGCTGGCTCCTTTTGGAGGATAAGCCGGCTCCACATTTCCATGGAGTTTCTTGGGGATTTGGTACAAGTGGTGTCCCCTCACCACTCGGCTTTTTGATCGAGGACGCACCTCTTGCCTTTGCATATCCAAGCGCAGTCTGCAAGGCAGCAGTAAGTTGTATGGTTGCCAGTGGCTGTTGAGAGCTCATTCGCCATTCGGAAGTACGGGGTACTGTCCAGGAGTCCATGTAATCCTGTGGCTGCTGAACCCTTTTGTGGCGGGGAACACACGCCGAGTCATGGTGCCGTCGTCGGGCTCATGTGGTATTTTATAGGAGATCCGATTGCCGATCGGAAATCCACCCATTATATTTAACCAATCGTCGAACAACATAACAAAATTACCGCCAATCAATTATTGTTTAATGGTAACTAGTGTTTCACAGCCACATAAGCATAAGAGGAATATAAAAACAGGAAATTATTTCATAAATAAATAAACTAAACCTCTAAACAGAACCATTATGGGGAAGTCAGCATTAAGGACGAGCAGCAATATCAGTACCAGAGCTTCCTTTGCAGTTTTAAATACATCACGCCATAAAAGTATATATATATATATATATATATATATATATATATATATATATATATATCTTCTTATAAGGTATATTTTGAGAATAAGTACGATAAGATGAGATAGCTAGTTAAACAATTTACAATAACAAAGCTTTTTTAAAACTAGATTTACGCGCAGGTCATGCATTAATTTAGTCTTAATTAGCAGTGGAGACTAACATAGTTCAGAAGTTCATCTCTTTCAAATTTTTGTGCAGTGAAAGCCCATGGACCTTCGTCTGGTCAGGCGAATGGCTTTTGGAAATAAGCTTTCCTAATGCAATTTATCAACTTGGCCGATTTTGTTCTTATTGGACATACTTCAAGTAGTTTTCCGAATTACCGAGGACAGGATTTAAAATAAAACGCATGCATTTCATAATATCAACTCATCCGCTACGCCACCGATTGAATTTTTTATTCTATACGTAAATATATAATCATATTTAGACGAAAAAGTTTAACTCCGAAATATATCTTCAGTTACTTTAATCAAGGTTGCGATCTTGATACTTACACCAGACCCATTATTTGCATACATTTGTCAAGCGGAGTCTATATGATATCCTTTAGACCTGAAGTTCCAACTAACCATCACCAAAATTGCACTATTGAACAGAACACACAACATAGGGAAGTTTATTTTTATTGACCATTTACATAATTAAATTAAAATTGGTTTCGCTGGAGGTGATAACAATTACATCAATCAAGGTTGCCATTTTGACATAAACACCTCACCCATAATGTATATACATCTGTCATCTTATAGTGTAGAAAAGGTTATTCAGTCAGCAGAACGATTTCATCCAAATTGGGAGCTCATCACGTATTGATCAGAACTTGCCGAGAACAGGTCTCGAACATAGGCACGTCTGGTTCGTAATCTGATGCTTTAAACACCGAGCCACTCTGCAGCAAATTATGCGCAATTTTCAGTTACATACCAACTCATGTTTTTGGTTAACCTTTACCTCTAGTGGAGTCTAAACTACATCACTTAGATATATAGTTTAAAATAACCCTTCCCAATATGCCTTTATAGGACAGACCACATAACAGAGAAGTGCATTTGAATTTACCATTTATATAAATAAACATTGGTTGCACTGGGGGTGAAAAGAATTACCTTAATGAAGGTACTTGTTTTGTTATAAAAATCTGGCCCAATATTTACATGCATATGTCAGTTTAAAACGAGCAAAGTATAGTGTAGAAAAAGTATTTCGTCCTTGTTGGAAACTCGTGAAGTAGTGTCGAGAATTTGCAACGGACAGGACTCGAAACTCTGCACGTCTCCTTCGGAAGCTGATGCTCTAATCACTGAGCTACTCTGTAGCACGCCATACACAATTTCACTTACATACTAACTAATGTTTCTCTGTTAACCTTTCCTTTACATGGAGTTAATGTGGTATCCTTTAGACCTAAAGCTCGAAATAATCATCCCCAATCTGCCATTATAGAACAGTTACCACACTACATGACGAAATACTATGAATTAGACATTTATACAATTAAATGAGCATAGGTTGCGCGGGAGCCGATAAAAATTACTTTAATCAAGATTGCGATTTTTATATAAGCCCCTGGTTCTTTATGTAAATTCATTTGCCAGTATAAACCAGGCATAATATGGTGTAGAAGAATCTATACGGCATCTTTTAGACTTAAAGTTCCAACGAACCATTTCTAATGTATCTATAAAACATTTATATAATAAAATGAATTTTTATTTCGCGAGGTGATAAAAATTTCTTTAATCAAGTTTGCGATATTAATAAGAACACCTAACTTATTATGAGCATAATTTTTTGTCAGTAAAAAAAGGAATTGTAAAGTGAAGAAAAGGAAATTAATCCGGTAGACCGAAAGATATGAATGAAAGAAAGCATAAAAAATGTTATTCTTTAAATCAGGTTTGCGAGCTTGAAATAAACACCAATCTCATTGTATTTAACCAGTCGTCAAACAACAAATCAATACTATCGTCAGTCATATGTAGTGACACGTTTCGACCTTCCATGATCATCATCAGAGTACGATGGCAAAATGACCAGCGAGTATCCAACCGCAAAGCATACATATAAACAAAATTAGAAATGCGGCCCTCACCTATAGTAGTTTGGCACACATTGTGCATGACTGTAAATGTCTTCTGATGATGTTTGTTTTACTGTTGTTCGACGACTGGTTGTTGGTTGGTGCGGTTGAAGCGGTGCTGGTAATTACCAACGCCGCGTTTGGTTTTCGGTATATATGTATATATGTATATGTATATATATATGCTCTAATAATGGCGAAAGCTGCAAAAGGTTTGTTTGTGACCTTATAGATATTGTGCAGCCGACAATTCCAGTCAAGTTCAATTTATGCGAGACTGTTAGTAGTGAGAGCCGCATATCTAAAATTACTTTCCATATATATTCATTGTAGTTCGACCCACGCTAGTCAGTTTGCCGTCGTACTCTGATGATGATCATGTAAGGCTATAACGCGTTAGTGAGTTCGACTGGTGATAGTTTTGCTAAATTATTCGACGATTGGTTAAATACAATTTGACTGTTGTTTCCTTCAAGCTCGCAAACTTGATTTAAAGAATTTTTCCACCACCCGCGCTATTAGTGTTATTTGGATAGATGAACTGTCTACATTGAAAATACACAAAGAAATACATACTGGTCTAACGGGCTGAGAAAAGATAAACGCACATAAGCGCAATTTTTCATTTGACATTGAAATCCGTAAGGTAATGTCAGTGCAAGCAGTGGTTAAACTTCATAAAATTTCGAAATATTACATCAATATTATTTATATAAATGGAAATGTAGGTCCAACACGGAAGAGACCTCTTCATTGGAATTGTCTGCCGCTAGATTACGAGACTTTCTTTCAGTTAAGTCTCTTGGTTAGTGTGAGCACGTGTTGGATGAACAGCCTAACCATAGACATAAATGATTAACCTTATGATCCGCAGGTTTTTAATTGTCATACTGGCTACGATAACATTAAACCTGCAAGTACGATCGGAAATAGGCAACCTATAAAATATAACACCTTATTTTTGGTTTCCCAACTCAATTAAAAATTATTTCTCAATGAGCAGTGACAGAGTGATAGCAATCACTATA
>JAQBSW010015076.1:0-10416 GCA_029291075.1 Eudiplozoon nipponicum | reverse complement strand
GCGGCTGTGGTAGTATAACTGATAAGCTGTGAGGCTCCGAAGAAAATGTGGCCTGGTACGTGCCCTGGCCGCGGAAATTCTTATAAGGACTTGCTGGATGCTAAAAGAGAATTAAACCGGATTACTTGATGAATTTAATTCACTTACTTATGCTATGTTTAATTTATACTGTCATTATATGTTTTCGGGCATTTTATTAGCGCAAAGATGACTAATAGTAATGTTGGAAATCGTTTATTGTCGGAAATTTAAATATTTAGCAAAGAAATTTTTGAAAACTGAAGAACATCCACCAATTTAAAAAGAACTGTCAAGTGCATTATGCAAGAACTTTGCTATACTTATGAATTATTGCACCGAGCGATTTTGTTCATTTTTACTATGCCTTCGACTTTTGCATCCCAAGGCAAAGTCTACTGCCTTGTGAAAAGACAGTAATAAGTAATTTTCATTGAGTTAAAAAATAAAGCATTACAAAATGTGTAACCTGGCAAAATGGTTGTATGATCTCATAAAGTCGTAATTGAAGTAATTCTACCAGATTTAGTTGAGCAAATGGCAACTCAGCAAGGTTACGATACTTTTCTTCAGTCAGACCAAGATAAGATTCGTTTTCTCCAGCTTGGTTTCCATTGAAGTCCAAAACTTGTTCTTTTATCGCTTGAAAGCCTGGCATCAATATTAAATAATCTTTTAATTCGTCAATCTGCTGTGAACACATCAATGTTCTTTCCTGTTCCGCAGAGGCCTTTTCTTGAACTTCCTTGTGTTTGCATTGAAGGAATGTAACATGATGCATTGCTGCAGACAGACGGCTTTCGGATAAGAGCAGTTGTTGTTTCAGTTCTTCTATTTGTGCCTAAACATTGAATATAATTACAAAAAATAACTGTACTCTGAAAAATAATCATTTTGATATGTAGGAGTAGAAAAGATAGGAAACGTGAGCCTACCTGTAATTTATAACATTATAATTTATTGAAAACTATAATTTGAGTAAAACCTGTCTACAATGCTAAAACAGTGTCTGGCATTATAGGCCAACGTAGACTATTCCATTGTGTCTCTGATAAGTATGTGGAGGTAGTCATAATTAAGTGCCATATTCCTGTTAGCTCTACTAATAATAATACTCGTAGTGCCATAAGCCACAAACTGTAACAAAGTCAAACAGTCGACCTTAAAACCCTTTTGACCGGAAAAATTGATAAGATAAAAGAATCGTTCGCATTAGTTAACATCCGATATTTGGTAAAACTTATTTGTGAAACGGGTCCGCGAAAAGTAAACGTTAGCCTAATAATAAATTATTGCAACAATAAAATTACGCCAGGTAGAATGTCGCCTTGATAGGTGAGCTAAACATCAGTTCCGATAATCAAAATTAAGTCTGTATCGAAAATTTGAAACGCTAATCTCGAACAACCACAAAGATGTAAATATAATTAAACGAAAATTGGTTGCGCGGTCGGTGATAACAATTACAATAATCAAGGTTTTGTAATAGAATAGAATAGAATATGTTTATTTGGATTCAAACCAAACATGTTCCATCAAATATACAATAATATTAGAAAATGTACAATATATAAAAGATATCACATCACACAAATAATTCAATTTAGTCCTATATGGATAAGTAAGTCTCAATAGTTATGATATACGATTTATCAACATCTGAACATCCAGAAGTAATATCACTGTATGCGCTATATCAATTTTGATACAATTATTGTGATAAAGGAAAGACGGCCTTTTTAATTAATCGCATTTATACAATAATCGGTTACATAAATAATTATAGATTTATCATCGAAGTTCACAGACCCGATAATTGAAAAAATTAAGTTATAAACACGTGACCTATTAATTACATATATTTGCCAGTATAAACTAAGAACTGTATAGTGTAGAAAAGGCAATTCATCCCATCCTCATTAGGAATTCGTTATATACTGGCCAAAATCTTTGAATCCCATTCATGTCTATCAAAAAAATATATCGCATGCAGTATCCCCCGAAAAGTGACGTGCGACAACGCGGCTCATTGGTTAGAGCACCAGATTCTAAAGCAGACGTGCCCAGGTTCGAGACCTATCTACGGATAATTCTGGCCATTACGTTTTGTGTTTCCAATTAAAACGAAACCCGTCTACTAGCTGAATTGCCTTTTCTACAATATAATTTTTTAGTTTATACTGACAATACGTATGTACTTAACGAGCCAGGTGTTTATATCAAGATCGAATCCTTGATTAAAGTAAAAGCGAAAAATGCGCAATGTAATCTTGTCCCTCAATAATGGTAAAGTTGCATATTTAGATGATCTGCTTTTGACCTTGTTTAAGGAATGTAGTGGCACAATTTATGAAGAGTTGTCTTATCTTTTTCGTACTGTATCAAATGAAGAGACCATGACAGTGGCTTGGAATGTGTCTACCATGGGTCCTATCTTGAAAAAAAGATAATTAGAATACGTACAATAACCATCGTGGTATATCCCTGATTACAGTCGTATCTAGGTTAATAGCGTCGATTTTCTTACGCCATCTCAGCGTTTCACGTGAATCATAGAATAGAGAAGAACAAGCAGGATTCAGAGTAAAAGAAAAATGGAATAAATCATTATTTTACTCTAATACAAGTACATAAAGAACGACATGCATATCGCCGTTACACAATATTCATCTTTCTAGACATCAAGAAGGCATTTAACTGGATAGACCGCTTTGCACTATTCGATATTCTGATGAAAACATCTATTCAAGAAAAATTTGTTAATTCTAGTCGTGTTAGTTTCTAAGATTAATTATTGGGCAACTTTACCACAAGTTGGGTACATCAAGAATGTCAATTTTCCAAATATTGTATCATTTCGCCATAGATAACATTTTGATATTTGCTCTTCCATACGTTCAGGGTGGAGGCATCGAAATTCTTCACGGCGGTAGACTGGTCGTTCTTGACTGTGCAGATGATATTGTATTATTGTCCAATAATCAAATCTCTGCCCAAATTATCTTGAATAAATTAGCCATGTTCGTTCAGTCTTCATGTATGAAATTCGTACCGTTTAAATTTAAGTTACTGTTAAAGGATTACCATTTTTGTCTTCAACTCTGCAGCTTCAAGATAAGGATTCATACGTAGTTGACAGATTTGCATATCCTGGTAGCTGTATCAATATTTCAGGCAATATGAGTGACAAGATGAATTTGAGAATTGAAAGAGCTAGAGTCGTTTTCTCGAATCTTCTTCATTTATGAAGAAACACGAGTATCTCACTGTGTCTTAAATTTTGCGTGTACAATGTATCTGTACGTACAGTTTTGTTATACTCCTGCAAAACTTGATTCTATAGAGTTGAAGATCTTAGGCGCTTTCAGATATTCGATCCCCGATTTTTAGGAAAAATCTCATACAGGTTACCAACAACGGATGAGAGACACTGACATTCGTAGAAATATTGCTTAATCGACCATGAAGTGTTCCTCGCTAGACAAACAAATTTAACTCTTTAACTGTGCTGGCTCTGTCATGTTTTAGGCATGTCTTCAATTATAATTCCCGGTAGAAAATTATACTCTCAGCTAACGCTAAATTAGCGCGAGGAACAAGATACGCAGAGATTGACATGGTCAAAACCATTTAAGTCAACTATAATCACATTCGATAGTATAGGACTCGTTCGTCTACCAAGATGGAGTCCACGTGCGCATCACAGTTCTTAGTTCGAAACCCTGTTCCATATGTTTTCGAACCCAGCATAAGGACAATATTGCTGCAGAATTCCATTTAAATCATCTTAAATTTCTTTTCTTAGTAGAACAGAATTAACTGTGAGGCTTAGCTGTTCTGTACGACGCGATATAGTAAAAACCACAAGGAAGCTATGCAGCCGATATCGCCTTGGCGTAAGTGTGTATATATCTGTTTGAGTTTAAGACCGATTACTCTAAGTTGAGAATGCAACATGGTCAGTTGCTGAGCGTATGGAGATGAGGAAGAGTTGAGAATGAATGGACAGTTGATTGCCAAAATAATACCATCAACATATTTAAACAGTTTTATTTAGTTATCTGAAACCTGAATCTATGCAAGTGCTGCGTTGAAACTATAGGGTAATGTACAAATATGTGGGAAACTCAAGAAAAAATTGAAACTGGTCTTAAATGACCATATCCGTCTTTTGCATTTGTAGAGCGGTTTTGGATTTATCAAATGGTAAGGTTAAATAAAATACCGTATGTGATATAACTTAATAAGTCGGATTAAGTTTCCAAGAAAGAAACTGAATCGAAGAAAGAAAGAGGAGAGTGTATTTATGTTCTTTCAAACTTAAGGCATGGGACGTTTGATCAAGTCTATATTAGGTTGGCTCCACCTAAAGGAAAGGAAAATCAAAAACACTTTCGTTATCATATAAATGAAAATTTTGTGAAGTATGTAGCAGCTTGCCTTAATAGTTAGAACGACAGATTCACAAGCAGACGTGTCCAGGTTCAAGCCATGTCCGCCGCAAATTCTAGACAGTATGTCATGAGCTCCCAATAAGGACATGACCTGTCGAGGGGATGAATTGTCTTTTCTATAATAAAACAATACCAGTTTAAATATGAATTGTTCACGAGACAGAGTTGTCATCTTTAACCAATTGATATATATAGGACACACGAATGTGTTAACCCAGAATAGTGAAAAGCTAACATCATTTGAGTTAGCGTGTTGAAGTCGCATTGTAGACTATATGATGTTAGTCAATTATTGCAGGTTTACACTGTCTAGAGATTGTACTGTCCTTATTATCTCACATTCTTTCACCCAAATATATAGTGGTTAAAGGGCGTAATACCTCCTGCTCGATGAATGCCAATAAGCACGAAACGAATGCATGAGATTATACTCTTCCGTTTGCCTTTGGTTTAATATCCTTGTGTTCATAACTGAAATAATTTGTTACTAGGTTCGCAACACATAATACATACTTGCATATATATTAGTTCTCCGCAACAAACAGTATTTTACTGTCATATAAGAAACATATTTGTTTTAATTCGATCACATTCGTTGTTTAAATCTTTTCGATTATTTATACTGTTGAATTTTGCGTGATTTAAGTTTTCTGTAATTTATTCCTGAATTGCGTGAGTTTCTCTGTAGCCTTTTAGCAGCCAAGTTGTATCTTTTACCAATTTAAAAATTTTGATCCTCACAATATACTTTTGCAAATTTGAAGAAATTTTCTTATTCCAGCATATTGGGAGTGGTCATGGCTGGGCAATTTAATTATTTTGTATTTCGTGTAGAATCTCCTTTTATATAAACATTCGTTGTGAAGTGTTGCGTATAAACTACACAATCCTATTGCCTATTGCTTTATTAAACATACATACTTGTGTTTAATATTAATTAATAAATTCGAGGACACCGATAGCATGGCCAAGTAGTCACAGTTATGTGTCTGATAGACTTGGAAGCAAAGATTAATCCATGAAACTCAAGTTCATATATCGATCAGCAAACAACAGACACCTAAAAACACATCAAGATTGATACGGACTCCGCATCTTTGGTGCTCTCATTAGTTAATAGGGCGAGAGCCTCAACATTATCTTGATCTATTAAATCGCTGGACAAGGTATAATTTGTTGCGCAATGAAATGTTATAGTAATAACAACGATTATAGTAATAATAATCATAATAATAATGCGGCAATTTGTCGATCTACATTTTTAAGGACTTTCGTCCCATCTCCATTATCCCAACATTCACTAAAGTTCTGGATATAGTTCTCCATAATGAAATTTATCATTTCATTGAATCGAGAACCAGTTTCAATCTTTTGGATGATCAACACCGATTTGCGACTGGGTGTTCCTCCTTCACTAACTTTGCCAGCATCTTGACAAATTAATATTCCTCCATCTCACAAGGACACACTTGCACACTCCTCTTTCCTGATATTTCAAAGGTATTTGATTTCGTCTCCTCCTCGGCAATTAAATCTGCCCTATTAAGTTATGGCATTTGTAGTTCCGTTTTTAGGTTTATTCGTTTCTATCTCCGAAATCGATCGAAATCTGTAAAAATCGTCAAAGGGCACTAGATATCAGCTTCTATTCATTCCGGCGTTCCGTAGGAACTAATAATCTGCCATTAGCCTTTTTAATTTTGCACTTTTGCAGATGCGGGTTGAGGATACACAATTCAAATTTTTAATTATGATGATGACATAGTAGTAGGTTTTACCTGCAGACCTAGCCCTGGCACCCTTTTATCATCCATCGCTAAACGGCTATCCTTATTGCAAACTCAACGTCGCGAAATTGGCCTCAAAACTAACCCAGATATAACTCGGTTTATGAAGCTTGTCCCCAACCATATGACTTCTTCCAACCTCTTCTCAGATATAAGTGTCAAATTCTCTAAGTCACTGGCTTCTCGCTACACTTCAATCAAGTTACATCCAGGGTATACAAATGGGCTCGTTTAGTATGATTCAAGACACAAAACCATATCCTGATACTTAATCTATTCAAAGCTTATGTCGTGCTTCTCATATTCTATGCCAGTAAGTTTTATTGCCTATCATAGAGAGATTCTCATATGCTCTAAAGCAGATTGCCTCTTGCTTTCTGAAACAGGTATTCCATCTTAGTCAAGATTATCGAGAACGTCTCCTACTTTCCAATCTCCAACTATTGTGATTTAGTCGCCATATGAGAGTAAACTTCTATATACAAAAAGTCTCCACAAACCTTTCATTGTCGAATTTCTCTCATCCTCGCCACACCTATGTAACGCATAATTGGAAGTCTTCAATCCAATCAAACAATTATTTCAATATCTATGGTAAAATATACCATTTGCCAAGGCTACAAGCATTTTAAACACACTATCCGCGGAAAAATGAGCACTACTATATGATAAATTTAAGAATGAGTTTAATTTTCATTTCTTTATAATTAACCCTTAGAGACAACACGGACAGGAAACGCAAACTGTTACTCTCGCGCCCATACTTTTTGTGTACGTTATTCGTTACACTTATGATTCCTAACCCAGAGTTTGTAATGGTCGAAAATTTTGCATGGTCTTCATTGCGCCATTAAATTACTAAGGTTTGCAGATAATCCTTTAGATTTTAATGGTGCTTTCCTCTATTTCAGCTTCAAAGATCCTCATCTGACTACCAAATAACAAATTATGGTGCTTGTGGCCTCGTCAGTTCTTCAATTGGAATGCCACATAACGGACGCGCGCATGCTGATGTATTTTGAAGTTCTGTATTATAATATGAATAGATTTCCTGTCGTTTTTTCAAGAATTCATTCTATTTGATATTGTCACAGTTCAAAATATCTTATGTTTTGATATTTACGTGGCGTTTTGCTACAAGCGCTATTTTTCTACCTCTCTTGTACCAGCTCCATTGCCAACCTTACTGATATAAAAATGCTAGTCACACTGTGGAGCTCAATTAACTTGTTGTAAATTAATTGAGTCATCATATAAAAATAAATAGTTTTATTTTTGGACAATTGATATTATCGCTGGATTCATAAAGCAATGTTTTATTTTTTTTAAATATTTTATTTCTTGGAATCTTCCTTTGTGTACATTGTCAAAGATTTTACTTTTGTTTTTTGAATTTATAGTTCAGTTTTCTTGAGATTATAAATTGCATGGTACGCATGCTTTATGTTCCTGGAATGGCATTATTAGTTTCTTGAATGAAATTTAGCCAATCGATAGTTTGAAAAGAAATTATTGAAGTTACCTACACATGATTATTCTTATGACAGTACGGGAAGGATCTCAAATTCGCTTTAAGTTTTAAATTCTAAATAGTACCCGCTGGAAATCAGTGAGACGGTGAGTACATACATTGTTGTGATAAATTTTATTTTAATATAATGGATAACGGCAATAAATGCGAGGACACAGAGCAATTAACCGAAGGACTTAAAATATGTAGCTTAAGAGGAAGTGCTGAGGAATTTAATTGTTCTATGTTAGATCATCATTCTGTATATATGAGTTATCCGAGCCTGGCGTCTCAGAGGATCTCCTATGGCAGTAGCCAAAGGGCCTCTCTAACTGCTTTATCCAGATTACATTATATTACTTTTGATTTGTACACTAATCTTTTCAATTTTCACACTAGATAGCCTTTCTTGCCAAATTAAGTTATTATTTTTATAATTTTCAATAATAATAATAATAATAATAATAATAATAATAATAATAGCATCCTCCACAATAAATTAAATTAGAAAAGCCAAAGACGCAATGACTACGCATTGCCGTACATTCACATACATCAATCAATTCAAAATGTCAAAACTTACTATTAAATGGGATTCATTTGATAATTGACTAATCCTTAACTTTTCGAAATCGAAAACCTTCTGCTTCAATTCATTTTTAACTAACTGTAAATCATGAGAAAGTTTCCCAGTGCTAAAACATTCTACAGATGTTTCATTGAAAGAATCAGATGTATCATTATATGGAAGTACGGGAGAATGTCCACATCCTTCACAAGAAATGCAAGAATGTGAGTTACAAATCATAGCGAACTTCAATACTAGTATTTAAATTCGTAATGTTTTAATAAACAAAAGGTAGTGTACTAAAATACATAATTGGATAAAATGATGATAAAGTTGTAAACGCCCCGGCTTCAAGTAAATGCCGTACGACGTTACAAACTCGGTTAAGGTGCTCTGAATAGAGATTTGTTACTGATAGGGGGCACTTAAGAGGGCCTGGTCGTGTTTTCTCCTGAATTGATCAGAGTGTGAAGATATCCTAGAGCCTTGGGTGGACTCTGGTTTTTGTCGTTCTTATTGTAGAATTGTAATCACGATGTGGATAACGTCGTTCAGGTTCTGCAATTAATTGGCTCGTCTCGCTGGTTATACCGCAACAAGATGAATCACGGATGTAGCCAATTGTTGGTGAAACTATCAAATCACCAGCGTAGGTATTGACAGCTGACAGAACGCACACGCGTGAAGCAGGTAGAATGCAAATGCCACAACTGACTTGCATGGTAAATTACTGTGCTTAAATAGCATGTAATATGTCTACTTGCACACTATTGGTTAAACGGCAATTGTGCTTTTTTCTCATTGGTGCAACGTAAATAAATTTGAATTTAATTTACGCAATATGTCGGCGATTGATTTGTGTCGTTACAACACTTTCCTTTCTGAAAAAAAAAGAAAAAAATATTCCTCTCTGCGAGGCTAGATAAGAAATGCATGACAGAGTTCGAACCAAGTTAAGAAAAATATGATGAACCATAAGTGCTGGGCTTAAAATATGCTTGTTGGTTGCTTCAACAATGATATGATGCCAGGTAACCACTAGGAATTGCTACACAAATCGTTAGCTCTAGTGGTCGGTCATAGCACGTGAGGCAAAATAGAGCAGTGCAAGTTTTTGGAGCCGCAGCGTGAAGATTTCGAGGTAAATCGCCTCTGAATTTGCCAGGTTTAAGTTAAAACCTAAGCAGGTTGGATCGTTGTCAATGTGTTTGTATACGACAAAAGGAGCTAGAGTGCTCGACGTTGTGGTCATGACATTTGTAGAGTGGTCTTTGTGAAATAGATAAAGTTGAGATATGCATTGAAAGTGGCCTGTACCATGATATGAAGCTGATCACTACTTAGTGTTGCTACACGAAAGCGTTAGCTCTAAGTAGCTGGTCATACCAAAATAGGCAGTGTAATGTCATGTGTGAGAAATACATTATAATGTAAAAATATATACATTAAAATCAAAGGTAACTGCATAAAAATATGTACACGAACATTGCCTCAGAGATGGCATAATACCAAAGAACTGTTAAAAAATGCTACACAATTGTTAGCTAAGAACAGCTGGTTATGCCACGTGAGACAAATACGAAAATTAACGTAAGGTTAAAAAAAATTTTATAGTTAAATGTTAATGTTTAAAAAAAATTAATTACGCGTTATACAAAGCAGGTTGAGATTGTGGGCAGACGGAGCCTGAGACGTGTGTAGAAGGTTGAACGCTCTCAGGATCAGGTGGTTCGATAAACGGTTTTAACCTGTCTATGCTTACTGATGTCGGTGTAGCGCCTTGCATAATGATGAAGTATTTTGGCTGTTTTAGTAAAATCGGGTAAGGACCGCGATACTTGGGTTGTAGTGGTGCAACAGCATTATTGTTGCGAACGAGTACTCTCTTGCAGCTGTGGAGCTGTGGATGAACGAAGACTGGACGAGGCGTGTGTCTCGGCTGCTGTTCGGACATGTTACCGAAATGAAGTCGAAGGCGGGTAGCTTCGTCTTGTGGGTCATCTTGTGCCGGTAGTAGACGTGGGAGCTGACTAGGCAGGCGTAGATCCATGCCATACAAGAGTTGTGACGCAGACGTTT
>JAQBSW010015075.1:0-10417 GCA_029291075.1 Eudiplozoon nipponicum | reverse complement strand
CGCGAACGCCGCCAAGGCCCTCTTAAGGGCCCCCATATCAGTAACTAATCTCTATTCAGAGCACCTTAACCGAGTTTGTAACGTCGTACGGCATTTACTTGAAGCCGGGGCGTTTACAATACGGTTTTGTTTAATAAAGAGACAGCCGCGCGCAATACGCCGCTAGTCTACAGTGGATTAATATGATAACTCTGAAAACTTAGTATACAGTGGACTATTATGATAACGCTCAAACCTACCATACAGTGGATTATTATGATAACACTCATACCCTAGCATAGAGTGGATTATTATGAAAACGCAAAAAACATGGATTTATATTTTGTGTGTATTGTCACTACTTTTGTACGATTTTTATCTTTGCTTTGCAACATCGTGTTCAATAAAAGAATGACACTTCGACTGAGCTTTCTCACATCACCTTTCGGGAAAGGGCCAGGGATTAATCATGAATGTGGATAGAAATAACAGATACTAGGCATAGGTAGGAAGGCACAATCTCACTAAATAGACAACTAGCCCGCAGAACCTCTTACATTAACTCTAAAACCTCCTACAATTTCATTTCTAGATTTAAAATCAATGGACTCTCTAATCAATCTTTCCATTCTACTACGACCTCAAAAAGATATGCAGCTGTAACCATCCTAATTAATATATGATAAATATATTTAAATTCAAACCACACCTGTTCCATTAAATAGATAACAATATCAGAAAATGTACAATAGACAAAAGGTAAAACATCACATAAATATGTCCATTAAGACTCATATAAATAAGTAAGTCTGAATAATTTTGTAATAGGCTTTATCAACACCTGAACATCCTGCAGTAATGTCACTGCGTACGCTATATCAAATTTCGATACAATTATTATAATAAACAAAGTAAAACCAGTCATTTTAATGAATTACTTTTATACAAGAATTAATTTTATAAATAATAATAGACAATTTGTTTAGGATATCGGACCCGTTAATTGGAAAGTTTAAAGTAAAGTTCGAGTGTATAATTATGCGGTAGTAAGAACCTTGACTAACAGTTGTTTTATATTTGTAATGATAGCTTATATGATCCTATTTTGCTGGAACATGTGTAGTTTGAATCGAAATAAAGATATTCTTTTCTATTCTATTCTATAATGCATATTATTACCAATATGAAATTCAGATAGTAGATACAAATATTTTAAGGGGATATGTTACTGATCACATTTATCCTAGTCTTTTGTTTGACCACGAGAATGTATTGTCAAAATCAAAGTTCAAATGATCAACAGGATCGTATATTTTTCCTAGTTCAGTATTGGTATATTGGTGTACATTGACAATAAATCTAAATTCAACAATATAACATTTTCCTTTAGGTAACCTTTGTCGACAATCTTAACCAAATGGTATGAATTCATCAATGTATAGTATAAGAATTCCAAATATTTCGATATTTTAAGACAGACACATAGCCATTTTTATGTTGTGGAGCGTTGAACTTTAACACTAATTCTCAAATGGTTACCTTTACTAAACCATACACTCTGGATGCAACTGCTTATCATTGTGGGATTGTGTTACCATGTTCGTGATCAAATTCATCCTTTGCAATCTTGTTGATGGGGTTGCACGGGGTTAATTACTCCCTAAATTTGATTGGTAACGGCTGTGGAGATTCGTGCACATGATCAATCCCCGGCTTTTTCCCGATGGGTGTTGTGAGAAGACTAATACGAATGATCATAAATGTGTTGTAAATAACGTTGCATATAAATTCATAAGTAGTCCAAATTGACCGTGCTCTAGACGGAAATAAAATGAAATTGTTCACAAAGTTGAATGTCTTATGCACAAGTCACAGTTAAACAAAATTTTCCGTGTTCTAGACGGCAGCAAAATGAACGCTGTTTACAAAGTTGAATGTCTTACACACAGCAATTATTCTTTCACAAATGTCTGAATTGAAATGAATACATGTAACCGATTGAAAATACACGATGATATGAATATAGTTACTGTTAAAAGTTGTCACTGATGATAAATGGATTAAAATCGTGTAAAACTTCAATGAAAAAAAATCATAAATAATTAGTTCACTGTTTGATATGGTTTTAACTTATTTAATTATGATAATCCATTGTACTCTGAAATTCGGATAGGTATAGTTAAATGCGAACAGTAAATCCCTTGCATAAACTGCGAATAATCCAACTGAGCGTAATAAATCCGCTGTGACACTATAATCCACCGCATGTCCCATGCGTCTTGCGCGGGGTGTGTATATTTTATAAACAACTGTAAACGCCCCGGCTTCAAGTAAATGCCGTACGACGTTACAAACTCGGTTAAGGTGCTCTGAATAGAGATTAGTTACTGATATGGGGGCCCTTAAGAGGGCCGGGTAATGCGTTCGCTTTGAGTCTTCAGCTTTGAAGATGTCCTAGAGCCTTGGGTGGACTCTGGTTGATTTGTTGCTCCCGTGGTTGAGCTGTGATCGTGTTGTGGATGGTGTCCTGCAGGTCCTGCACTCAATTGGCTCGTCTCTCCGGTATCCCGCAACAAGATGAGTAGATACTGACAGCCGACAGAGCGCACACGTATTGACAACCGACAGAACGCACACGCGTGAAGCAGGTAGAAGGCAAATGCCACAACTGACTTGCATGGTAAATTACCGTGCTTAAATAGCATGCAATATGTGTACTTGCATACTATTGGTTAAACGTGGTTAGACGTGGTTAAACGGCAATTTGCTTTTTTCTCATTGGTGCAACGTAAATAAATTTGAATTTAATTTACGCAATATGTCGGCGATTGATTTGTGTCGTTACAACACTTTCCTCTCTGAAAAAAAAAATTCCTCTCTGCGAGGCTAGATAAGAAATGCATGACAGAGTTCGAACCAAGTTAAGCAAAAATATGATGAACCATAAGTGCTGGGCTTAAATATGCTTGTTGGTTGCTTCAACAATGATATGATGCCAGGTAACCACTAGGAATTGCTACACAATTTGTTAGCTCTAGTGGACGGTCATAGCACGTTGAGGCAAAATAGAGCAGTGTAAGTATTTGGAGCCGCAGCGTGAAGGTTTCGAGGTAAATCGCCTCTGAATTTGCCAGGTTTAAGTTGAAACCTAAGCAGGTTGGATCGTTGTCAATGTGTTTGTATACGACCAAAGGAGCTAGAGTGCTCGACGTTGTAGTCATGACATTTGTAGAGTGGTCTTTGTGAAATAGATAAAGTTGAGATATGCATTGAAAGTGGCCTGTGCCATGATATGAAGCTGATCACTACTTAGTGTTGCTACACGAAAGCGTTAGCTCTAAGTAGCTGGTCATACCAAAATAGGCAGTGTAATGTCATGTGTGAGAAATACATTATAATGTAAAATATATATACATTAAAATCAAAGGTAATTGCATAAAATTATGTACACGAACATTGCCTCAGAGGTGGCATAATACCAAAGAACTGTTCAAAAATGCTACACAATTGTTAGCTAAGAACAGGTGGTTATGCCACGTGAGACAAATACTAAAAATTAACGTAAAGTTTAAAAAAAAATTTTATAGTTAAATGTTAATGTTTAAAAAAATTAATTACGCGTTATACAAAGCAGGTTGAGATTGTGGGCAGACGGAGCCTGAGACGTGTGTAGAAGGTTGAACGCTCTCAGGATCAGGTGGTTCGATAAACGGTTTTAACCTGTCTATGCTTACTGATGTCGGTGTAGCGCCTTGCATAATGATGAAGTATTTTGGCTGTTTTAATAAAATCGGGTAAGGACCGCGATACTTGGGTTGTAGTGGTGCAACAGCAGTATTGTTGCGAACGAGTACTCTCTTGCAGCTGTGGAGCTGTGGGTGAACGAAGACTGGACGAGGCGTGTGTCTCGGCTGCTGTTCGGACATGTTACCGAAATGAAGTCGAAGGCGGGTAGCTTCGTTTTGTGGGTCATCTTGTGCCGGTAGTAGACGTGGGAGCTGACTAGGCAGGCGTAGATCCATGCCATACAAGAGTTGTGACGCAGACGTTTTAATGGATTCTCGAGTACGAGAACGCATGGCCAGCAGAACTAAAGGTAGTGCATCGACCCAGTTGCCATTAATGGACGAGGATGCTAAAGCTGCTTTGAGTTCCCTATGCATTCTCTCTACCATGCCATTAGCTTGGGAATGGTAGGCAGTCGTCTGGCGTAAGATGCATCCCATGTACCGCAAGGTGGTTTTGAAACGATCAGATGAGAAGCAAGTGCCTCTGTCCGTGATGACCTCATTGGGAACACCGTAATTGGATATCCATGCAGAGATAAAACCGTTAGTTACTTCGTCTGCAGAAATGGTGCCAAGAGGTAATGCCGCAGGCCACCGTGTAAATCTATCGATCATAGTTAGAAGGTAGCTGAAACCTTGAACCTTTGTCAGATGAACTATGTCGATGTGGACGATGGCTAGGCGAGAAGTAGACCGAAAATATTGCAACTTAGAACGAGTGTGTCGTGTGATCTTGTTTTTCTGACAAATTGCACACTCTGAGACCCATCGTTTAACATTCTGCCTAAGTCTGTGACCCCAGAAACGATCTGTAAGAAGTCGGACAGTCGCTTGGCTTCCTGGGTGAGAAATTGAGTGAATTGAATCGAAAACTTTCCTCTGAAGGCTGGTCGGCAGAACTGGCTTGTTGGGCTGCGTACCCGTGAAGTAAACAATTGGTAAGCCTTCCCACAGACGGCATATGAACTTGGTTGGGTGACGGGCTATTGATCTTTGAATGTGAATGTCACCGCGTTGTTCAGTTCGCGGGAGAGTTGGCGTTAGTGCAGGTTCACTGAGTGCCACGGAGTTGACAGTGAATGGTGACGGTGAAGGTGGTTGTAGAGAGACGTCTGGCCTAGACAGGGCATCTGCAATGAAGTTCTGTTTGCCCTTGACGTGAAAGACGTCAAATTGCCATTCGCTTAGACGAGAAAGCTGTCTTTCCACTCTGGCAGGGTACTTGGCGATAGATGAAGTTGCGTTTCGAAGTGCGCTAACTAGTGGTGCATGATCTGTGAAAACAACAAATCTGCTACTGCCAATGATGCTGATAAAATGGCGCACTGCGTCGTGGATGGCGAGAAGTTCTCGGCCGAAAGTGTCGTACCTCGTTTCTACTGGTTGGAGAGTACGCGAGTAGAAACTGATAGGCTTCCGAACTCCGTCGATCTCTTGTTCCAACGTGGCTCCAATAGCGAATTCAGAAGCATCTGTCGTGAGTAGAAATGGCTTTTCAAAATCTGGATGCGTTAGCATTGTGGCATTTGCTAACGAGTTGATGGCAAGTCGAAGTAATTCCTCGTCTTCGGATGACCAAGCAATGATGGAATTCTTGCTAAGTCCTTTTCGGTTCCGCAGGTGCCTGCACAAAGGATAAAGTTGTTTTGAAAGGCCTGGAAGGAACTTGCGATAATAGTTTAGTACTCCCAGGATTTTCTGCAAATCGCTCAAAGTCCTTGGTGACTTGATATTCTTGATTGAATTCGTCTTTGACGGCAACGGTTGAATACCTTGGGCCGTGATACGATGCCCTAAGAAGTCGACGGATGAAGTTGCAATCTGCGTCTTGTCACAGTTGATCTTGAGTCCGTGGTTGGATAAGCGCGAGAGGACATTTCGTAGATGTTTCGCATGAGATTCTAGATCTGGACTGAATACCATAATGTCATCTAGGTATGACATACAATAAGCAGAGTCGTCGCGAAGTATGTTGTCCATGAATCTTTGAAATGTCTGTGTAGCACACTTAAGTCCAAAAGGCATGTAAAGGTATTCGAAAAGGCCAAATGGAGTGATGACAGCAGTTTTCTCGATATCCTCTGGTGCTACCGGGATGTGATGGTAGGCTTGTCTAAGGTCAATTACTGTGAAGAAATTGCTGCCGTTGAGTTTTTCAAGTAATGTGTTGATATTTGGAATAGGATATGCATCAGATTTTGTCACTGAATTTAGCTTACGGTAGTCTCCACAGGCTCTGTACGATCCGTTTGATTTTGAGACTAAGTGCAGTGGTGACGCCCATGAACTTTTCGATGGTCTGATGATTCCCTCTTCCAAAAGCCTTGAGAATTCTTCTTGGGCAGCTTTCAGCTTAGCAGGAGCCAGTGGTCGCTTCTTGAGTGCAATAGGTTGTCCTTCTGTGACGATATGATGCATCGTGTTGGAGACTCGCAGCTCGGACTTGTTAAGATCGAAAAGCGATTTGTATTTTCGAAGAGCTGCTGATATCTCTGCTGAATGATGCACTGGGGTTGGTTGAATGACCTGTAACTCCAAACGCTCGGAGGCAAGTGTCCAAAAGCTTTGTTCAAGTCCGGTGGAGGGGTCGATGATCTTTTGATTGGCAAGATCAACAATGAGCCGAAATTTTAGAAGGAAATCAAGGCCTATTATATTATGTGAGACCTTGGCAATGATGAAGTTGTGGGAAAATTCACGTCGTAGACCTATGTTGAGTGTGCGGTATTGGCAGCCATAAGTTGGTATGGGCTCGCCTGTAGCTGTTGCGAGAAGAACGCCTAGCGACATCTCGGCCATTGAATCACCTTTGAGAACTGAGACTGCCGCACCTGTGTCTACGATGTACTCTTCGCCAGTTTTGAAATCAAGAAGGTGCAGAAGTTCGTTTGGCTGTTTGGCCGGGTCATGCAAACAAGTAGGCTGGTGATTGCGACCGGCATTGTCTGTTTGGTTCTCTATGTGAAAAATTCGGCGTGGACGAAAAGAGTCGACAGGGATGTCGGATTGTAGTTGGCTTCTTCCCTGTAGCGCCGTTGATGCCGTTGATGTGCAGAAAGTACGGTCTTCTACTTCCTGCGCCAGACGTTTCCCGATACTGATGCACCCTTGTGCCTGCGGTCTGTTGTCCTCTCCGTCAGCTGTGGAAATTGACACTCATTCGGAAATTCTTCGGAACGACAAAGACAAACTTGGCAAGCATAAAAAACTTCTGGTGGTTATAACACCAGTTCTTTGGAGCATATTTATTAAATGATTGCGGAGATCTCGATCGCCGCCTACCATTATAATTTGACTTGGAAACGAATTTTGGTCGAGCATTCACATGATTTATCTCCGATTTGGTAATGGCCAATCCTTCTAGAACTTTGGCCATGTTCGCCACTGTTCTCTCTAAGGAGGAGATTCTATCATCTTGCGGGGGTGAAGAAAAGGATGATGGATTCACTTTGGGTTCCAAAACCCTATATTCTAACTCACATCTCTCAGATAAGTCATCTATAGAGAGAGTGTTGGGGAGCTGTCTGGCAAAGAGTTTTAATGTTTGGGGAAGATTGTTAATAAAAACAACCTTAGCCTCATGGTCAGAAATGTTGGTTTTATACCAACGTTTCCGTAATTCCCTCAGTATTTCTATGGGGCCAAGATTTGGCATATCTAACTGCGCATATTTGTTTATTATCTGCTCAGTTTCCGTGGGTCCAAGCAAGGATTCTACCTCGTTTTGTAGGCCCAAAATGGGATTAGGTAGCTTCCTAATGGCCTCAAGCTTAGGATAAATCCGTCGCTGCAATTCAGAAGGTAGTTTAGCAAAAACCTTTGACAGTTTTTGATGACTGTCATAATCAGGAAACGGGGAGAAAGCGGAGTCTACGCGCATAAAAAATAACTCACTATCTCCATCCCAAACAGGAACATCAATATCTAAAATTGGACCTGACATTTTAACAATCTTACGGGATCTTAAAAGCATAAATTTATAAGCAATATGAAAATGTATATATAAATGTATAAATATATAACGAAACGCTTACCCACAAACAGCTTCCACTGTTGCTTGATATTGTCCAGTACAAAAGGAAAAAACGAACAGAGGCCCCGATGGCCTTTGATGACAATGTATTATTATTTCAACACAGAACAGCGTCACTCCTTCCAAAAATTGAAATTGTCCCACAAACAGCTTCCACTGTTGCTTGATATTGTCCAGTACAAAAGGAAAAAACGAACAGAGGCCCCGATGGCCTTTGATGACAATGTATTATTATTTCAACACAGAACAGCGTCACTCCTTCCAAAAATTGAAATTGTCCCGTAGGGAAGACGAACAGAGGCCCCGTTGGCCTTTAGTGCCAATGAATTATTATTTTCAACAGCAAGAATAACACACTGCTTCCAAAATTTGAAATTTTCCTTTAGGGAAGACGAACAGAGGCCCCGTTGGCCTTTAGTGCCAATGAATTATTATTTTCAACAGCAAGAATAACACACTGCTTCCAAAATTTGAAATTTTCCTTTAGGGAAGACGAACACCACAAATTCACGAATATATACCCAACAAAAATTCCCAGAAAAAAACAGGATCAGGGTAAAGAAAACGCAAATGTTAGTCGATTTATCCCAAACAAATGAAGAAGAAAGTCAATTTATTTATACCCAAAAAAAAATCAGATAAATAATCAATATCCTGGCGCGGTCGCCAATTTTGTAAACGCCCCGGCTTCAAGTAAATGCCGTACGACGTTACAAACTCGGTTAAGGTGCTCTGAATAGAGATTAGTTACTGAAAAGGTGGGCCCTTAAGAGGGCTGGGTAATGCGTTCTCTTGAAGTCTTCAGCGTTGAATATGTCCTAGATCCTTGGGTGGACTCTGGTTGATTTGTTGCTCCCGTGGTTGAGCTGTGATCGCGTTGTGGATGGTGTCCTGCAGGTCCTGCACTCAATTGGCTCGTCTCTCCGGTATCACGCAACAAGATGAGTAGGTATTGACAGCCGACAGAGCGCACACGTATTGACAGCCGACAGAACGCACACGCGTGAAGCAGGTAGAAGGCAAATGCCACAACTGACTTGCATGGTAAACTACCGTGCTTAAATAGCATGCAATATGTGTACTTGCATACTATTGGTTAAAGGTGGTTAGACGTGGTTAAACGGCAATTTGCTTTTTTCTCATTGGTGCAACGTAAATAAATTTGAATTTAATTTACGCAATATGTCGGCGATTGATTTGTGTCGTTACAGTATGTCTTAGAATATTTACAAAATCATTACGTGTATATTGTATAGAGAAACGCTATTTCCCTGAAAAGTATATGTGAAACCCACTTGGAAAAATTAGTTTACGTTTATTTGGAGTTTATAACAATCCAATCAAATAAGGGCAGAGTTATGTGTGATAATGATAACTAATATTGTAACGCATAACACAGGCCAAACTCTATTTTTTCCAAAATATGGTGAAATGTTTTCTACTTGTGTTCGTCAATAAACCTCGCGTTTCCAAGTAAAAATTTATCTTTATCAATTTGATCTAATTTATTCCACATATGTTGGGAAAATTGTACAATATAATGCCTGATTAATTTTCTGTGCATTCAATTCAAAATGAAGTTCATTTATGATATCAGTACTTTCGCCAATTCGCTTCTGCATCTATTCCAATGTCTTACTGAATGGGAAGAGACGCACAAATTATTTTAATCTTTGACAAATATCTTGGCATGTGCATGGTGTCTGTCTGACAGGAATTGCGTCGAACACAGTGTCAATCATCGTAATTTTTCCACTCGCTGGTCTATGTTGAAATTAAAATTTATTCAGCAACTGGCATTCAGCTGTTCAATCACGATCTTTGTCGTAGACTTTGAAGGCACACATTAACATGTATGCCAGAACTAATCGGAATGCAATGCTGACATTAAATTTTATCAAGAAAGTTTATGGTAAATTCAATTTGGATTTGGCATGAGTTGAATGAATCCAAAGTTTTAGAAACGCGCAAATTTGTTTACGGTAGGTTGTTAGATTGTGTCATAAAATATAAGAACTTTTATGTGCCACAATTTGATAAATCACCATACCAGTGAATTCATATGAAGTTTCCGCACTGGAAAAAGAGGTAATCTATTGGCGCGGTTTCCTTGCGTCAATAGAAGCAGTGGGACTTCGTAAGCATCTAATCACACATACTTAAAATGACAAGAAGGAATAATCGCTCTCCAAGCAGTAAATTTGGCGGTGAAGCAATGCAAATCACCTAATGCAAAGGCATGTTAATGAGTTTATTTGTTAGACTCCTCAAGTTGTGAATTTGCGAAGATGTGGAAATCGTCATACAAGCAAATAAGTTTGTATTTATTGACACATAAACAAAATATTGCTGAACGTGGTCTCGATCCACGGACCTCTGGGTTATGGGCCCAGCACACTTACACTGCGCCAATGTGCCACGCGCATCATCACCACATTGTGCTATATACATATAATTGCGCCAGTAACTGCAAAAATTCTTTGCATGTTGTTAGTATGTCTTGGAACATCTACAAAATCATTACGTTTATGTTGTATAGAGAAACGCTATTTCCCTGAAAAGTATATGTGAAAACCATTTGGAAAAATTAGTTTACGTTTACTTGGTGTTTATAACA
>JAQBSW010015074.1:0-10419 GCA_029291075.1 Eudiplozoon nipponicum | reverse complement strand
GCATCATAAGGAGCTTTTACTACGCCCTATTCCCAGTATATATTTGGGTGAGGAATGTGTCTATCGTCCAATTGTCCCGAATTTCTCACCCAATTGTATAGAAGGTAAAGGGCGTAATACCAGCTCCTAGTGATGAGTCGCGGTCAAGTTCGAAATGAATGTGCACAAGGGATTCTATTTTCAGTTCACACTGTTTTTGCTTATCCTTCTGGTTCTATTTAAACTTATTTATTTTTAGGTGCACAACACATAATATGCGATTGCATGAATATTACTTCTCCGCAACAAACAGTATCTAACCAACATTTCAAATTTGTTTATGGCTCCATGACTAACTGCATGAGATATGAAAAGTTATAAGGAAATAATGGTAACAAAATTTAAAAAATCTATTCACAGCTAAGAATTCCAAGTAAATTATTGGAGAAATAAGACTTTTGATTAATTTTTTAAAGATTTATTCTTGAAGTAGACTCTCATCCTGGTGTAAATATCTTAAGTTTGTTGACTAATTTTTGGCTCGCATGTTTGAACGTTTCAGTTTGCTTGTTAAATTGATAGTTTGTGACTGAATCCCGAAAAAGCACTAAGCAACGTATATGATTTCAAATATTTCATTTCAATCTCAATTTAAATGTTCATCTTTACGTGAAACAATCAACAAAAATTGAAATTATTTATTATATGCAGCCACTAAAATATTTTTAATAGATAGAGTTGAGCAGAAATGGCCATGTATAAATCAAAACGGACTGACTGTTGTGCTATAGACTTATAATGTAATCATCTAGCTGAATTTCATTCAAATTAATTCCATAATAGATTTTCTAAATATAAATGGAAGAAACGAGGATAGGTAGATAATTACGATTAGAAAAACTTCGTAAACAATAATAATAATAAAGAGAGTTTTAATATATGCGGAGACAATACTTCGTGTTATAATGATTGTTGACTCTCCGCGAGTTCAGCTAGCGGGTTGTTGCTTTGCACTATCAGTTTCGCAAAGATCCTATTGATTCCCATTTCCAGGTACGCATTGATCTGGTCTCCGTTTTGGGTGGCTGCGGATTGGTCCCTTCCTTTCTAAGGCGTCCACATCGTTCATACTAACCATTGGAAGTTAGGTATGATCTAATCTTCGTTGACTGGCGTCGTTTCGGCATCTAATTTCCGGTTCCATCATCAGGCCACTATACAAAGCTTGAATGTGCGTCGCAAAAAAACATGATTAATTTAGAATTTGCATATTAAATTTGCCTTGCAGTAAATAACGTGAACATATACGATGCTGCTAAAGTTGGTCCAAGCAGTTAAAAGCACTTACTTGGCTCTCGTTCCGATGTCTCTAAGATGGACGTTATACTTGCTTCTGTCATCGTTTTTACCATACTCGGCGCGGCTGCAACCAACACGTTATACGCTTGTTTATGCGTCTGGAATTGCGAAGAAAGTTGGAGCATTTCGAAAAAACGATAAAATAAACTGTTGAAATATTCACATTTGCTGAATAAGTTTACGAATCGGACAAAAATAAACTTACTTATTCTGCATCAGGCAATTTTCTCTGGCGTTAAAATAAGTAAAACTTTCCTACTTGAAAACAAAAATTTTTTGCAAACTTTCGTAGGCATTCTCTTAAATCAATATGGCATTTAAAAAAGATCTTACTGCGAATTAACAAATAGCACGAGGAAATTCTTATACTGTGTTTATTAAAGAATTCAGTGTCTCCAAAAAATTGAAATTTACAAAATAATAGACAGTTTTTAATAAATTACGCTGCGTAAGATTAAATCGATTTAAAAATATGAGCAGGAAGTAAAAAACAGCCATAAATTAAATAGTCAACTGACTTTATTGCCTTTTAGATTTTACTTTTGTTTCATCTAGGTATACACTTTGAATATTGTGGATATCAAACAATGCCGTGTAAGTCACCATGCAAGATGAACTGCATACATACATTCTAGAGCAGAATTCAATGTGTTGGGCAAGAAACTGTTGAGCTGGAAGAAACAGTCGTGGAGTTAATTTCAACTAATAGCCATACCGTCCAGTACTGAGGAGTTTATAGAAATTTATACGCTAAACATCTATTATGACGTGATTTAATGCTATCTGTTGATAAAACGAAAATAATGCCTAAGAAAGCAAATGAAATCCAATTTCTAGACTATGCGTTTTTCTTATATGTTGCAATATTGATATGAGAAGCGCGGTTCCGACAAAGGTGACTGACAATGATTATTAAAAATATTGCCATATGCGTGAAAAAGATGAATCATCGAAATCCTACGCCATCATGTTTTAAAAATATACTTAAACACATCCATGCGTGCGAACATAAATGGATATATAATTCTCCCACTCGGAGAGTGCCTTAACAACCCATGGCATTGCAGCACCATTAACCAGGTCTTTACACTAGACATGGTTTAAAACTGGGTCCCGACAAATTTTCGCTTTTCGAAGTGTGTTTCAGATATTTAGGGTAAGACGTGGTATGATAAAATGACCTATGTCGCAAATTATGGTACCCATTTATGAGTTTGATGGTCTGATAGTTTTGAGCTTCTAGCCCTTCATTAGAATTTCCACGTTGGACCACCGAGCAAGATGTTTACGTGACTTTATCAAACAGTGATTTAACCAACGAAATTGGCTTTTGATAGCAATGCTAGATTTTGATGGAATAATAAATTGCGCCTGCAAAGAACTGGTAGTCTCGAAACAGTGTTACTGCTTTTATTGTCTTTGGACGCTCAGTGGGTAATACGAAAAACCAACCGGTGCAAGGAAATGGCTATTGAGGCGCATTTCAATTTTAGTCAGCAATTTTAGAAGTCTCTGCCGAGTAAATTTGGTCCGGCAGTGTAATTTAACTGAAGATATTCGACTTGGTGCCAATTGAAATAAAAGGGCTTTTGCAAAATTGATTACTAAATTTTCAAAGGTGACGACAGCGATTTTATTAGCTCTAGAATTTTCGGTAGCGTTTAACCTGTCTGTTTTCAGAAAATATCTTTGGGCGACAAAGTCGTTGTCCTCTTGCAAAATTCTACAACATATACCTGCATATTCGTAGTGTAATTTAGTTGAATTTGACCGGTATTATAACTCAAATATTCAAATGGTCACGAACGCTCAATCAGGTCTGGCTTCAAAATCAATAATAGCCACAAAATTAAACAAAAAAACCAAAGATCTCGTGTCCAAATAATCCTTGAAGAATAAATAAATTGTCGATAATTGCACCTTTTAGTTAGAATGAATTAAGAGTGAGGGTCCTCGAGGGTACACATATGTGTGTATAGGGAATAAAGTAAAATTACTTTCGCAAGTAAAATAAATATAAATAGATCTGTCTTGAATAAGGGCACCACATTTGCCAAAAGTTTATTTTTCCTGTGAGTATGGTGCCAACCGTGAAGATGGGATTGGAAATGAAACCACGAAAATTCGGAAAAAATCGGAAAATCCGGCTCTAACGTCATTTACAGACAAGCAGATAATGGACGGTGTCAGAGTGAAGGGAAAATGTTAACCCATCAATCAACGCCAAACAAAATCTGTGCAATTGAATATGTAAAGTATTCAAGATTTTACCGACCTATGGTTGCTATCGATTGACCCGCATAAAGTACTATGTAATTGTTTATACGTATAAGAAAAATGCAATAATTATTCAGAACTTGCCGTTTGAAATTGCAGTAAAATAGATCTCAGTGTCGCAAAACTTTACCTTCTTCAGTCATGCAAGATTTTCGTTTTTAAGTGTGCTATTAATCACCCAGTTAGGAATGTTATCGACAGAGAAAGTAAGAATATGCACAAAGGTGTATTGGATAATGAGCAAGCCTCATATGTATATATAGAGAACCCCGTCGCATTCATTTTACCTACACGAGCTTTAATCTATCATAAAAACAGAAAACAGTCTTATCGCCTGGACCAAAATTCTGTATATTGTGAAAAAATAATAGAAATAAAACGGAATACAATTTAACAATAAATGACTGCGCGGGTGGTGGTAACAATTCTTAAATCAAGTTTGCGAGCTTGAAGTAAACACCAATCCCATTGTATTTAACCAGTCGTCGAACAACTACCGCCAGTCGCACGCACTCACGCTTTTCGACCGTTCATGATAACCACCAGAGTACGGGGGTAAACTGACTATCGAGAATCAAACCGCATTGAATATATATGGAAATCAAAGTTATATATGCGGCTCTCACCTCTAGCAGTCTCGCGAACATTGGAAATAACGGCTGCACAATTTCTATGCAGTCAAGCACATTAACTGTTTGCAGCTTTCGCCACATAAACATATATAGGCAATAAAATTTAACAATAATTGATTGCGTGGTTTATGGTAACAATTATTTAAATCAAGTTTGCGAGCTCGAAGTAAACACCAATCCCATTATATTTAACCAGTCGTCGAACAACATAACAAAACTACTGCCAGTCCCACGCACTGACGCATTTCGACCTTCCATGATCATCATCAGAGTACGACGGCAAACTGACTATCGAGGATCAAACCGCATTGAATATATATGTAAATAAAATTTAGATAAGCGGCTCTCACATCATGAAGTCTCGCAAACAGCTAATTATCGGGACTGCGTAGAAATTGTGCAGCCGACATATCCAGTCAAGTTCAATGTATGCGAGACTGCTAGAGGTGAGAGCCGCATATCTAAATTTGATTTCCATATATATTCAATGCGGTTGATCCTCGATAGTCAGTTTGCCGTCGTACTCTGATGATGATCAAGGAGGTCGAAACGCGCCAGTGCGTTGCGACTGGCGGTAGTTTTGTTATGTTGTTCGACGACTGGTTAAATACAATGGGATCGGTATTTACTTCGAGCTCGAAAACTTGATTTAAAGAAAAGAAATACAACAGAAGTCAGAAAGAAATCCGCAAATAATGATGTTACATCAGGAATTTCACAAGAAGTTGAATCCTTTCCGTTTTTTAAGGTGAACAGCGTGAAACAAAGGCGATTAAATTTTTTAAATTAAATTAATTAAATGAGCAATTATATTGTCGAACAGAAATTCCAGTCGTGCCGAATAAATAAAACAGATCCGAAACTACTGATTATTGAACGTGGTACACTACTAAAAAATACATATGAAACAACAAAACAAGGATTAGAAAATTCGAATTCCATTGAAATCGATAACGTCATATGTCCTCTCAAACAAAAAAAAACAGTTGGCGCATGCGCGGCCAGAATTAACGGCGTGCCGAATGAACACCGTGTAGCAGGAACGAGCAGCATACCGCCATCAAGACAAATATTTTCTATGGTCAGCCCCATACAGCACAAACTAACTGGACAAATAGAAAATTTTACAGCCAGTAGAATCTGAAGTGTCAAACACATGTGTTCGAGATACGTTCGATTTTGAAGATAAGGTAAAATCATGGAATGTCGAAAATAATAAAATTATCTTGTTCAACCTCATAATTCAATTCACAAGCAGATTTGCTAACGAGGTCATCGATTTGCCCAGTAAGTCAATAAATAGTAACAACTAATCATTTCCAAACCATAAAAATCATAATGAAATATTTATCCATATGTTTACTAAAGTGTTTAATTGACAGACATCTTTTTTAAAAGTTTGCGGTGTGCGAGCTTCAATTTGTTGAATTTTCCTGACTTGCGTTCGCGGTCTGTCGCTTCGCACTCCGATTTTTTCCCATTTCCAAGTACGCTTGGACTTTGTCCTCTTTTTGGCTTGGTGGGGATTCGTCCATTTTTCCCTAAGGCTTCAACATCCTCTTACTGACCACTGGAAATGAGGTACGGTCTAATCTTCGTTGACTGGCCATGCCTCATTTCCAATGGTTAGTATCAACGGTGTTGAAGCCGTCGGAAGCAAGGGATGAATACGCACCCAGTCTAAGCGAAAACAAAATCGATGCGTACTTGGAAATGGAGATCAATATGATCCTTGCGAAACTGATAGTGCAAAGCAAAAACTAGTAGTAGTAAATATTTAATGCAAGTCTTTGCAGTGGCATCGAGCTAGGACGTCTACAAGCCGATGTCTGCATGTTCTACCTGGAAATATCAAGATTACAACAACTCATAAGTATCTGAGGCATGTTGATGAAGCTTTTATTAGCATAAATAAAGATTCAGAAACAGATGACATACTTAAATATTTTAACAACGTTGACAATCATATTCAATTCAATTGCGAACGCGAAAAAATTTCTGTCCAACGCATTGTCTACTAAGACAGAAATATGGTAGTCTAAAAAAAGGGAAATATATCTTGGGCAGACATAGACTGGAGAGTGCATCAATTAACACAGCGCATTCTCAATTGCTCAAACAATAATTTTGACAGGCAATTTATCCTAGAGAATAAATTATTTTTTTCCTGATGAATTTCAATGTCTAGGACTGTGGATGCTGACAAACGTTTTATTAGAAAGCGGGTATCCAGAAATGTTTTATGATGCATACATGGGGCATAAACAACGACAACAACTAAATTCTACCATACCCAACCAAAACACGATATCAGTCAGTAAACCTTTTAAAGGAGACATCTTCCGAACTATTTACTTGGAGGATAAAGAAGCAGTGACTTCTCAAATCCCTAATACACAACTAAAGTTTGCTTATAAAACGAAACATTTGTTTTTTTGTATTAGATGTTGCGCACCTAGTAGCGAATTAATTTAAATATGAACGAAAGGATAAACCAAAGTCAGCATGAACTGAATGTATAATATTATGTGCTTATTCGTTTCGTGCCTATTGGGTGAGAAATCTCGGAAAATTGTAAGCCAGAAACTCCTATACGAATGTGTAAACCTGCAGTAGTGAAGCTAACATTACTGAAGGTCTTCAACAAAGCGATTTCAAAGTCAACTAACAATATAAATTATATATATATATATATATATATATATATATATATATATATATATATGTACCAATTCTGTAAAGGGTACCGACACTATTGATGTTATGTCAGTATCTGATATCAACACTATGGTTGCCGAGTAGGTAAATGTTACGAACACAACGGATTACAATTTGCTCTTAAGTTCACCAAAATTGATAATTAAAACCTCTTCTAAGCACCTGTTACTCCACGAAATCCATACACTCTGGTCTTGATCGATATTATATCTCCCAAATATTTAGTGGGTATAGGGCGCAGCAGCGGCTCCTACTGATGTGTTATCTGTGAGCACGAAACGAATATACACATGTGAGTATACGTTCCGTTCATTCTGGCTTTGGTTTTTACTTATGGTCATATTTGAAATAATTTGTTACTAGGTGCGCAGCACATACTAAACAATTCCGAGATGCACTTTGGTGCCGTGGATTATGCCTTCAACACTTTTTTTATTATCACTGTTTAAAAAAAAATTAATTAGTTAATTTTCACTCGGGCACTGGTGATGGTCAGAGCAAATGGAAGTACGTATCAACGTGCTTATTTTGTAACTATATTTTACTATAATTTAGAACAAAAACTCGACGACGTTTTAAAGATTGCCTAAAATGCAGGACAGCGCAGGTCAAACCCTAAAAATGCCTTGATTGCACGGGTGGTTACGACAGTTCTTTGTTTAAGAGCTTGAAATAACCAGAAATTCATATGTAACTTATCGGTCACGCAGTAGTTTTGTTTATCTCAAAGGTACACACTTGGTTTAAATAATTTTTGTGATCTGTTGGCGGACCGTTAATGACGTGAGAATTGATAGTTTATTCACGTGAATCTGTCTGAATATATTTTGAAAACAAAAATTATACAGCTGGTAAGAATTATCCTGTTAAATATTAGCTAGAACAGAGAAAAGGGTATTGAGTATTAATTAGAGACATGTAAACGGATCGTGTACTTATAAAAACGAAGGATTTTACTTTACCACAAAATAGGTCATATAATAAAAGTAATAATTCAGGCGAAAATGAAATCTCATTTTCTATCATAGGGTATTTCATTAATGCCTTATTCTGAAATATAAAACTATCTATTTTCAATTAGTTCAGCATAACCGTTCTATTTTACACTTTTTTATTCCTTGACAGTGTGATGATTTCCAAATAATAAGGTCTTACCAAGAATGAGCACGTTTAAAACAATAAAAGGAAATCATATTATTCTACGTAGATATGTATAAGGTTCAGGGGGATCTAGGGCAGACAATTTGCAATATGACGTTCACTTACTGACTAGTTCCATGAATATATCTTGAAATGGTTTGAATAATAAAATTGATTTATAAATGTATAAGGCTAAGAAAATTATTGAGAAGGCTTTCCTCAATTAAAGTGGCGACGTTTTTAAATTGGTTAAGTATTCTATAACATTAAATACATTAAACGTAGAAATATAAAATATATCAATCATGCGATATTTCGTCGCCAAACTTTTTTCATTATTTACAGGTTTTGGTCGGATTTTGCGTTTAAAAAATCACTCGTGAGTATTGTGAAAGAAACAGCTAAAATCAACTAATTTCTATTTTTTAATATTGAATAATTTGCCTACATAAATGGGGTCCGGGTGCACTTTTTGCTCTTGATTAACTATACTGCAAAAAAAGTCATCAAATCAGGCTGAATGACGATCTAATTGCAGACGTTTAAATTAAACATTCTCTCCTTAGTTGGACAGAGTTAATTGCAAAGTCTGATACGGTTTAGGGAGCGATACATTTAATACAGCACGGAGGCTATATTGCCGATTTTGCCTTAATTAACATCGACTTGGCCAAAATGGCGATGTGAAAATATGCATATTTTCTATTTTCTGTGTGCGTTTTAAGTTATCATTTTGTAATTATTATTATTACATATACATATACATATTATTATTATTATTATTATTATTATTATTATTATTATTATTATTATTATTATTATTATTATTATTATTATTATTTATATTATTATTATTATTATTATTATTATTATTATTATTATTATTATTATTATTACTTTTATTATTATTATTATTGTTATTTTTATTATTACAATTATTATTAATATTATTATATATTTACTGTTATTTTATTATTCTCATTATCACCTTATCGTTAATATTATTATTATTATTATTATTATTATTATTATTATTATTATTATTATTATTATTATTATTATTATTATTATTATTATTATTATTTATTATTATTATTATTATTATTATTATTATTATTATTATTATTATTATTATTATTATTATTATTATTATTATTATTATTATTATTATTATTATTATTATTATTATTATTATTATTATTATTATTATTATTATTATTATTATTATTATTATTATTATTATTATTATTATTATTATTATTATTATTATTATTATTATTATTATTATTATTATTATTATTACTTATTATTATTATTATTATTATTATTATTATTATTATTACTTTTATTATTATTATTATTATTATTATTATTATTATTATTATTATTATTATTATTATTATTATTATTATTATTATTATTATTATTATTATTATTATTATTATTATTATTATTATTATTATTATTATAAGTTAACAAAAGGAAAGCGATTTGTACAGGTTCGTCACAGATTTTGCAAGAATAGATTTGTTCAAATTTAAAGGCACACGCAACGCCAACATTATTTGACCCACGCGGCACCGGTGTGTGATCCAATTAGCGTGAATTCAAACTCATGTGCCTCCGCTTGAATACTGTTGGCCAAAATCGCATTTCCAATTGAAGGTGGTGTGCAACACTGATAGTTGGGAGATTTTCTACATCGCACTAGTTGGACGAATCTGTTCGGTGGATGCAATCAAAATTAAGTGAGATGATGAATACGTAAATGAAAATTGAGAAAGCGTTAAATACTGTTAGTTGCGGAGAGCTAATATATATGCAAGTATGTATTAGGTGCTGCGAATCTAGTAACAAATTAGTTCAGTTATGACCAGAAGGATAAACCAAAGACAGCATGAACGGAAAGTATAATCTCATGCACATTCGTTTCGTGCTTACTGGCGACTCATCAGTAGGGGCCGGTATTACGCCCTTTAACCACTATATATTCGGTAGAAGAATGTGGAATAATAGGACGGTACAATCTCCTAGACGAATGTGTAAACCTGTAATAGTGAAGCTAATATCATCTAAAGTCAACGACAATGCGACTTCAATGCTAACTCACACTATATAATATATATACCGAGTCAGTAAAGGATACTACATGGTACCAACACAATGCTTGTCTGGTCGGTACATGGTAACAACACTAGGGTTGCCGGGTCGGTACATGGTACCAACACAATGGTTGCCGGGTCGGTACATGGTACCAACATTATGGTTGCGAGGTTGGTACATGGTACCAACACTATTGTTGAGAGGTCAATTT
>JAQBSW010015073.1:0-10419 GCA_029291075.1 Eudiplozoon nipponicum | reverse complement strand
ATTTCGCTAAAAGTACTGCATCTAAGATGGTGCAAAAGGCAAGATTTATAAATCATCACAAACACCGCCAGTGGAAGCGTTAAACCCCGCATTTTACTTGTTAATAATTCATGCATTATTTTCTATTTCATCCTCATATGTCAGTCGACCGTTTTTCTCTTATGACGACGAAAGATGAAAAAACCGAGTAAGTACATGTGAATGTCGATAGTTTTGCCAAGTTGCACATCTGGTTTAAAAAATGTTGTGATTATTGTTTAATTACAGTCAGCAACCTTAATTTCCGTAATTGTCGTCAATACATTTTCAATCAATTATTGTTTCGCAGTATCTTCTATATTTGCTATGATAAAACTCCTCAGGTACAAAGCATTAGATAAATTTTATCAGATGCAAAAACCGTTCTTTTCCAATTTTCTCTTCAAGTATTTACACACACACACACACAGACACAAAGTAAGGCTAAAAGAATTATCCAGACGCGTGAGAAATTGAAATGACATGTAACCCTTGAAGTTTCATTTAGATGAACTCACATTGCCATAAAATTATATTTCCTTGAAGGATTTGAAGTTTGGAACAAACACGCATATACATCGTCTTAATTAAATGAGATTATTATAATCAAAGTTGCGGTCTTGATATAAGCACCTGACCTATTAAATACTTACATATGTCAGTATAAACTAAGAATTGTATAGTGTAGAAAAGGCAATTCATCCAGTAGACCGGTTTCGTCCTTATTGGGAACTCATCAAGTACTGGCCAGAATTTGCCGCGTACAGGATACGAACCTGGGCACGTCTGCTTCGGAATCTGGTGCTCTAACCACCGAGCTATCCTGCCGCACACTACACTACACACAATTTTCAGTTATATACTAACTAATGTAACTTGGTTAGTCAATTTTTCCTTTAGGTGGAGCTCATATGGCATCCATTTAGACCCAAAGTTCCAACTAACCATGCCCAATCTGTCATTACTGAACAGACACCACATTACGTGGGGAAATGGTATTGAAATGAACATTTATATAATTAAACGAACATTGGTTGCGCGGGTGGTGATAACAATTATTATAATCAAGGTTGCGGTCTTGATATAAACACCGGACCCATTAATTACTTACATATGTCAGTATAAACTAAGAATTGTATAGTGTAGAAAAGGCAATTCATCCAGTAGACCGGTTTCGTCCTTATTGGGAACTCATCAAGTACTGGCCAGAATTTGCCGCGGACAGGATACGAACCTGGGCACGTCTGCTTCGGAATCTGGTGCTCTAACCACTGAGCTATCCTGCCGCACACTACACTACACACAATTTTCAGTTACATACTAACTAATGTATCTTGGTTAGTCAATTTTTCCTTTAGGTGGAGCTCATATGGCATCCATTTAGACCTAAAGTTCCAACCAACCATGCCCAATCTGTCATTACTGAACAGACACCACATTACATGGGGAAATGGTATTGAAATGAACATTTATATAATTAAACGAACATTGGTTGCGCGGGTGGTGATAACAATTATTATAATCAAGGTTGCGGTCTTGATATAAACACCTGACCCATTAATTACTTACATATGTCAGTATAAACTAGGAATTGTATAGTGTAGAAAAGGCAATTCATCCAGTAGACCGGTTTCGTCCTTATTGGGAACTCATCAAGTACTGGCCAGAATTTGCCGCGGACAGGATAAGAACCTGGGCACGTCTGCTTCGGAATCTGGTGCTCTAACCACTGAGCTATCCTGCCGCACACTACACTACACACAATTTTCAGTTTTATACTAACTAATGTAACTTGGTTAGTCAATTTTTCCTTTAGGTGGAGCTCATATGGCATCCATTTACCCCAAGGTTCCAACTAACCATGCCCAATCTGTCATTACTGAACAGACACCACATTACATGGGGAAGTGGTATTGAAATGAACATTTATATAATTAAACGAACATTGGTTGCGCGGGTGGTGATAACAATTATTATAATCGAGGTTGCGGTCTTGATATAAACACCTGACCCATTAATTACTTACATATGTCAGTATAAACTAAGAATTGTATAGTGTAGAAAAGGGAATTCATCCAGTAGACCGGTTTCGTCCTTATTGGGAACTCATCAAGTACTGGCCAGAATTTGCCGCGGACAGGATACGAACCTGGGCACGTCTGCTTCGGAATCTGGTGCTCTAACCACTGAGCTATCCTGCCGCACACTACACTTCACACAATTTTCAGTTATATACTAACTAATGTAACTTCGTTAGTCAATTTTTCCATTAGGTGGAGCTCATATGGCATCCATTTAGACCCAAAGTTCCAACTAACCATGCCCAATCTGTCATTACTGAACAGACACCACATTACATGGGGAAGTGGTATTGAAATGAACATTTATATAATTAAACGAACATTGGTTGCGCGGGTGGTGATAACAATTATTATAATGAAGGTTGCGGTCTTGATATAAACACCTGACCCATTAATTACTTACATATGTCAGTATAAACTAAGAATTGTATAGTGTAGAAAACGCAATTCTTCCAGTAGACCGGTTTCGTCCTTATTGGGAACTCACCAAGTACTGGCCAGAATTTGCCGCGGACAGGATACGAACCTGGGCACGTCTGCTTCGGAATCTGGTGCTCTAACCGCTGAGCTATCCTGCCGCACACTACACTACACACAATTTTCAGTTATATACTAACTAATGTAACTTGGTTAGTCAATTTTTCCTTTAGGTGGAGCTCATATGGCATCCATTTAGACCCAAAGTTCCAACTAACCATGCCCAATCTGTCATTACTGAACAGTCACCACATTACATGGGGAAGTGGTATTGAAATGAACATTTATATAATTAAACGAACATTGGTTGCGCGGGTGGTGATAACAATTATTATAATCAAGGTTGCGGTCTTGATATAAACACCTGACCCATTAATTACTTACATATGTCAGTTTAAACTAAGAATTGTGTAGTGTAGAAAAGGCAATTCATCCAGTAGACCGGTTTCGTCCTTATTGGGAACTCATCAAGTACTGGCCAGAATTTGCCGCGGACAGGATACGAACCTGGGCACGTCTGCTTCGGAATCTCGTGCTCTAACCACTGAGCTATCCTGCCGCGCACTACACTACACACAATTTTCAGTTATATACTAACTAATGTAACATGGTTAGTCAATTTTTCCTTTAGGTGGAGCTCATATGGCATCCAATTAGACCCAAAGTTCCAACTAACCATGCCCAATCTGTCATTACTGAACAGACACCACATTACATGGGGAAGTGGTATTGAAATGAACATTTATATAATTAAACGAACATTGGTTGCGCGGGTGGTGATAACAATTATTATAATCAAGGTAGCGGTCTTGATATAAACACCTGACCCATTAATTACTTACATATGTCAGTATAAACTAAGAATTGTATAGTGTAGAAAAGGCAATTCATCCAGTAGACCGGTTTCGTCCTTATTGGGAACGCATCAAGAACTGGCCAGAATTTGCCGCGGACAGGATACGAACCTGGGCACGTCTGCTTCGGAATCTGGTGCTCTAACCACTGAGCTATCCTGCCGCACACTACACTACACATAATTTTCAGTTATATACTAACTAATGTAACTTGGTTAGTCAATTTTTCCTTTAGGTGGAGCTCATATGGCATCCATTTAGACCCAAAGTTCCAACTAACCATGCCCAATCTGTCATAACTGAACAGACACCACATTACATGGGGAAATGGTATTGAAATAAACATTTATATAATTAAACGAACATTGGTTGCGCGGGTGGTGATAACAATTACTATAATCAAGGTTGCGATCTTTATATAAGCACCTGACCCATTAATTACTTACATATGTCAGTATAAACTAAGAATTGTATAGTGTAGAAAAGGCAACTCATCCAGTAGACCGGTTTCGTCCTTATTGGGAACTCATCAAGTACTGGCCAGAATTTGCCGCGGACAGGATACGAACCTAGGCACGTCTGCTTCGGAATCTGGTGCTCTAACCACTGAGCTATCCTGCCGCACACTACACTACACACAATTTTCAGTTATATACTAACTAATGTAACTTGGTAAGTCAATTTTTCCTTTAGGTGGAGCTCATATGGCATCCATTTAGACCCAAAGTTCCAACTAACCATGCTTAATCTGTCATTACTGAACAGACACCACATTACATGGGGAAGTGGTATTGAAATGAACATTTATATAATTAAACGAACATTGGTTGCGCGGGTGGTGATAACAATTATTATAATCAAGGTTGCGGTCTTGATATAAACACCTGACCCATTAATTACTTACATATGTCAGTATAAACTAAGAATTGTATAGCGTAGAAAAGGCAATTCATCCAGTAGACCGGTTTCGTCCTTATTGGGAACTCATCAAGTACTGGCCAGAATTTGCCGCGGACAGGATACGAACCTGGGCACGTCTGCTTCGGCATCTGGTGCTCTAACCACTGAGCTATCCTGCCGCACACTACACTACACACAATTTTCAGTTATATACTAACTAATGTAACTTGGTTAGTCAATTTTTCCTTCAGGTGGAGCTCATATGGCATCCATTTAGACCCAAAGTTCCAACTAACCATGCCCAATCTGTCATTACTGAACAGACACCACATTACATGGGGAAGTGGTATTGAAATGAACATTTATATAACTAAACGAACATTGGTTGCGCGGGTGGTGATAACAATTATTATAATCAAGGTTGCGGTCTTGATATAAACACCTGACCCATTAATTACTTACATATGTCAGTATAAACTAAGAATTGTATAGTGTAGAAAAGGCAATTCATCCAGTAGACCGGTTTCGTCCTTATTGGGAACTCATCAAGTACTGGCCAGAATTTGCCGCGGACAGGATACGAACCTGGGCACGTCTGCTTCGGAATCTGGTGCTCTAACCACTGAGCTATCCTGCCGCACACTACACTACACACATTTTTCAGTTATATACTAACTAATGTAACTTGGTTAGTCAATTTTTCCTTTAGGTGGAGCTCGTATGGCATCCATTTAGACCCAAAGTTCCAACTAACCATGCCCAATCTGTCATTACTGAACAGACACCACATTACATGGGGAAATGGTATTGAAATGAACATTTATATAATTAAACGAACATTGGTTGCGCGGGTGGTGATAACAATTATTATAATCAAGGTTGCGGTCTTGATATAAACACCTGACGCAATAATTACTTACATATGTCAGTATAAACTAAGAATTGTATAGTGTAGAAAAGGCAATTCATCCAGTAGACCGGTTTCGTCCTTATTGGGAACTCATCAAGTACTGGCGAGAATTTGCCGCGGACAGGATACGAACCTGGGCACGTCTGCTTCGGAATCTGGTGCTCTAACCACTGAGCTATCCTGCCGCACACTACACCACACACAATTTTCAGTTATATACTAACTAATGTAACTTGGTTAGTCAATTTTTCCTTTAGGTGGAGCTCATATGGCAATCCATTTAGACCCAAAGTTCCAACTAACCATGCCCAATCTGTCATTACTGAACAGACACCACATTACATGGGGAAGTGGTATTGAAATGAACATTTATATAAATAAACGAACATTGGTTGCGCGGGTGGTGATAACAATTATTATAATCAAGGTTGCGGTCTTGATATAAACACCTGACCCATTAATTACTTACATATGTCAGTATAAACTAAGAATTGTATAGTGTAGAAAAGGCAATTCATCCAGTAGACCGGTTTCGTCCTTATTGGGAACTCATCAAGTACTGGCCAGAATTTGCCGCGGACAGGATACGAACCTGGGCACGTCTGCTTCGGAATCTGGTGCTCTAACCACTGAGCTATCCTGCCGCACACTACACTACACACAATTTTCAGTTATATACTAACTAATGTAACTTGGTTAGTCAATTTTTCCTTTAGGTGGAGCTCATATGGCATCCATTTAGACCCAAAGTTCCAACTAACCATGCCCAATCTGTCATTACTGAACAGACACCACATTACATGGGGAAGTGGTATTGGAATGAACATTTATATAATTAAACGAACATTGGTTGCGCGGGTGGTGATAACAATTATTATAATCAAGGTTGCGGTCTTGATATAAACACCTGACCCATTAATTACTTACATATGTCAGTATAAACTAAGAATTGTATAGTGTAGAAAAGGCAATTCATCCAGTAGACCGGTTTCGTCCTTATTGGGAACTCATCAAGTACTGGCCAGAATTTGCCGCGGACAGGATACGAACCTGGGCACGTCTGCTTCGGAATCTGGTGCTCTAACCACTGAGCTATCCTGCCGCACACTACACTACACACAATTTTCAGTTATATACTAACTAATGTAACTTGGTTAGTCAATTCTTCCTTTAGGTGGAGCTCATATGGCATCCATTTAGACCCAAAGTTCCAACTAACCATGCCCAATCTGTCATTACTGAACAGACACCACATTACATGGGGAAGTGGTATTGAAATGAACATTTATATAATTAAACGAACATTGGTTGCGCGGGTGGTGATAACAATTATTATAATCAAGGTTGCGGTCTTGATATAAACACCTGACCCATTAATTACTTACATATGTCAGTATAAACTAAGAATTGTATAGTGTAGAAAAGGCAATTCATCCAGTAGACCGGTTTCGTCCTTATTGGGAACTCATCAAGTACTGGCCAGAATTTGCCGCGGACAGGATACGAACCTGGGCACGTCTGCTTCGGAATCTGGTGCTCCAACCACTGAGCTATCCTGCCGCACACTACACTACACACAATTTTCAGTTATATACTAACTAATGTAACTTGGTTAGTCAATTTTTCCTTTAGGTGGAGCTCATATGGCATCCATTTAGACCCAAAGTTCCAACTAACCATGCCCAATCTGTCATTACTGAACAGACACCACATTACATGGGGAAGTGGTATTGAAATGAACATTTATATAATTAAACGAACATTGGTTGCGCGGGTGGTGATAACAATTATTATAATCAAGGTTGCGGTCTTGATATAAACACCTGACCCATTAATTACTTACATATGTCAGTATAAACTAAGAATTGTATAGTGTAGAAAAGGCAATTCATCCAGTAGACCGGTTTCGTCCTTATTGGGAACTCATCAAGTACTGGCCAGAATTTGCCGCGGACAGGATACGAACCTGGGCACGTCTGCTTCGGAATCTGGTGCTCTAACCACTGAGCTATCCTGCCGCACACTACACTACACACAATTTTCAGTTATATACTAACTAATGTAACTTGGTTAGTCAATTTTTCCTTTAGGTGGAGCTCATATGGCATCCATTTAGACCCAAAGTTCCAACTAACCATGCCCAATCTGTCATTACTGAACAGACACCACATTACATGGGGAAGTGGTATTGAAATGAACATTTATATAATTAAACGAACATTGGTTGCGCGGGTGGTGATAACAATTATTATAATCAAGGTTGCGGTCTTGATATAAACACCTGACCCATTAATTACTTACATATGTCAGTATAAACTAAGAATTGTATAGTGTAGAAAAGGCAATTCATCCAGTAGACCGGTTTCGTCCTTATTGGGAACTCATCAAGTACTGGCCAGAATTTGCCGCGGACAGGATACGAACCTGGGCACGTCTGCTTCGGAATCTGGTGCTCTAACCACTGAGCTATCCTGCCGCACACTACACTACACACAATTTTCAGTTATATACTAACTAATGTAACTTGGTTAGTCAATTTTTCCTTTAGGTGGAGCTCATATGGCATCCATTTAGACCCAAAGTTCCAACTAACCATGCCCAATCTGTCATTACTGAACAGACACCACATTACATGGGGAAGTGGTATTGAAATGAACATTTATATAATTAAACGAACATTGGTTGCGCGGGTGGTGATAACAATTATTATAATCAAGGTTGCGGTCTTGATATAAACACCTGACCCATTAATTACTTACATATGTCAGTATAAACTAAGAATTGTATAGTGTAGAAAAGGCAATTCATCCAGTAGACCGGTTTCGTCCTTATTGGGAACTCATCAAGTACTGGCCAGAATTTGCCGCGGACAGGATACGAACCTGGGCACGTCTGCTTCGGAATCTGGTGCTCTAACCACTGAGCTATCCTGCCGCACACTACACTACACACAATTTTCAGTTATATACTAACTAATGTAACTTGGTTAGTCAATTTTTCCTTTAGGTGGAGCTCATATGGCATCCATTTAGACCCAAAGTTCCAACTAACCATGCCCAATCTGTCATTACTGAACAGACACCACATTACATGGGGAAGTGGTATTGAAATGAACATTTATATAATTAAACGAACATTGGTTGCGCGGGTGGTGATAACAATTATTATAATCAAGGTTGCGGTCTTGATATAAACACCTGACCCATTAATTACTTACATATGTCAGTATAAACTAAGAATTGTATAGTGTAGAAAAGGCAATTCATCCAGTAGACCGGTTTCGTCCTTATTGGGAACTCATCAAGTACTGGCCAGAATTTGCCGCGGACAGGATACGAACCTGGGCACGTCTGCTTCGGAATCTGGTGCTCTAACCACTGAGCTATCCTGCCGCACACTACACTACACACAATTTTCAGTTATATACTAACTAATGTAACTTGGTTAGTCAATTTTTCCTTTAGGTGGAGCTCATATGGCATCCATTTAGACCCAAAGTTCCAACTAACCATGCCCAATCTGTCATTACTGAACAGACACCACATTACATGGGGAAGTGGTATTGAAATGAACATTTATATAATTAAACGAACATTGGTTGCGCGGGTGGTGATAACAATTATTATAATCAAGGTTGCGGTCTTGATATAAACACCCGACCCATTAATTACTTACATATGTCAGTATAAACTAAGAATTGTATAGTGTAGAAAAGGCAATTCATCCAGTAGACCGGTTTCGTCCTTATTGGGAACTCATCAAGTACTGGCCAGAATTTGCCGCGGACAGGATACGAACCTGGGCACGTCTGCTTCGGAATCTGGTGCTCTAACCACTGAGCTATCCTGCCGCACACTACACTACACACAATTTCAGTTATATACTAACTAATGTAACTTGGTTAGTCAATTTTTCCTTTAGGTGGAGCTCATATGGCATCCATTTAGACCCAAAGTTCCAACTAACCATGCCCAATCTGTCATTACTGAACAGACACCACATTACATCGGGAAGTGGTATTGAAATGAACATTTATATAATTAAACGAACATTGGTTGCGCGGGTGGTGATAACAATTATTATAATCAAGGTTGCGGTCTTGATATAAACACCTGACCCATTAATTACTTACATATGTCAGTATAAACTAAGAATTGTTTAGTGTAGAAAAGGCAATTCATCCAGTAGACCGGTTTCGTCCTTATTGGGAACTCATCAAGTACTGGCCAGAATTTGCCGCGGACAGGATACGAACCTGGGCACGTCTGCTTCGGAATCTGGTGCTCTAACCACTGAGCTATCCTGCCGCACACTACACTACACACAATTTTCAGTTATATACTAACTAATGTAACTCGGTTAGTCAATTTTTCCTTTAGGTGGAGCTCATATGGCATCCATTTAGACCCAAAGTTCCAACTAACCATGCCCAATCTGTCATTACTGAACAGACACCACATTACATGGGGAAGTGGTATTGAAATGAACATTTATATAATTAAACGAACATTGGTTGCGCGGGTGGTGATAACAATTATTATAATCAAGGTTGCGGTCTTGATATAAACACCTGACCCATTAATTACTTACATATGTCAGTATAAACTAAGAATTGTATAGTGTAGAAAAGGCAATTCATCCAGTAGACCGGTTTCGTCCTTATTGGGAACTCATCAAGTACTGGCCAGAATTTGCCGCGGACAGGATACGAACCTGGGCACGTCTGCTTCGGAATCTGGTGCTCTAACCACTGAGCTATCCTGCCGCACACTACACTACACACAATTTTCAGTTATATACTAACTAATGTAACTTGGTTAGTCAATTTTTCCTTTAGGTGGAGCTCATATGGCATCCATTTAGACCCAAAGTTCCAACTAACCATGCCCAATCTGTCATTACTGAACAGACACCACATTACATGGGGAAGTGGTATTGAAATGAACATTTATATAATTAAACGAACATTGGTTGCGCGGGTGGTGATAACAATTATTATAATCAAGGTTGCGGTCTTGATATAAACACCTGACCCATTAATTACTTACATATGTCAGTATAAACTAAGAATTGTATAGTGTAGAAAAGGCAATTCATCCAGTAGACCGGTTTCGTCCTTATTGGGAACTCATCAAGTACTGGCCAGAATTTGCCGCGGACAGGGCTCGAACCTGGGCAC
>JAQBSW010015072.1:0-10419 GCA_029291075.1 Eudiplozoon nipponicum | reverse complement strand
ATAATTGAGAGTAAGTAAAATAAAATTAGAAACGGAAAAGTGTTTTAATAGGGTAGATAGTTAAAATAAAATAAAATGGGTCGTAAAAGAAATTGAAAATTGCCTGATAAAGAAAGATACTAGTAATAGTGCAAAGAAAATTTGCCTTTTTAAACTAACCTTCATCAAATAGAAAATGTTTGTTAAAAGGTGCTACACTAACAACAGAACGTAAGATAATAGATAAAATAAGATAACAAGTAATCAAGGATGAAATTATAAGATAATCAGAAAATAAATTAGGAGATATTGAATTACTCACCCTCCACCTCTGTAAGTTAATATCAGTCCAGTGTTCTTATTCTTTTACTTGAGCGAGTTTCTGATTCTGATTCGTGCAATCTTCGTTTCCTACCATTATTTAATGCTGTATTCCAAATAGGACCTAGTGATTTTTCTACGGCTGTTTCATTCATGATGTCATTTCTCGATTTAATTTCGATGGATTCTCTAATCAATCTTGTCGATCTGCTACGGCCACAAATTGATATACGTCTGCACCCATCCCAATTAATTGTGTGTCCTGTCTCTACTGTATGGCGTGCAAGATCCGATCTATTAACATGGCCATACTTGCATGCGGTTTTATGTTCCCCTCTTCTTACCTTAATTGGGCGCATGGTTTCACCCACATACATCAGGTTACAGTCGTTACATGGAATTTCATATACTCCTGATGTGTCTAATGGTTCTATTTTCTCCTTTTGGTTGGGCAGTTTAATACCTAGGGTAAGGGTCTGTTTTAAAATAGTACGTATATTGTATTTTGATGCTACCATTTTGATTTTCCTACTTAGTTTAGAGTCAGGTATTACCATTACCCTCCGATCATCTTTTGTTTTATTTGACTTCACGTACTTCCAGTCATGATTAAATTTACTTATAACGCTCATTATAGTTGCTTCAATTAACTTTAGAGGATACCCATTAGCACTGAATATTTCTCGCAGTCTACCTAATTCAATCTCCCTATGTTTTTTATCTGTTAATCTTAAGCTTCTTATTATCATCGATTTTAAGATACCGATTTTCATTCTATATGGATGATTTGAATTGAAATTAAGAAGGATACCTGAGTAAGTATCCTTCCTATAAACATCCCGTTCTAGTTTTGTACCATTTCTAATTAACTTGACATCCAGAAATGGTAATTCGCCACATGATTCATTTTCAATTGTAAATTTCAGCTCGCTCACCTGATTTGCTATATTTATGAAATTTATCAGTTGATCCTCCCCGTGATTCCAAATAACTAATATATCATCCAAATATCTTACATACAATATAGGATTTAGGGTCTCCTCCATGTAATGCATGAAGATATTAGGTATTGGAACTGACAGTGGTTGTCCCATTGTAATGTAACACGCGGCTCCACGTTACAACCCAACGATGTTCGATTTTGACAAATATGGTGCTCTTTAAGGTCAAATAATCTAACTCTGTTCTTAAACAATATTTCTCTTAACTGTGATTTTAGAAACAATCTCTGTTAGTTTCAAGCAGTTTTAATTGAGATTTCTTGAACTGCAATTTTATTTGTAATTAATAGGGTTGATTATTAAATATACACACCCGCGCGCAAGACGCATGGAACGTGCGGTGGATTATAGTATCACAGCGGGTTTATTTCGCTTAGTTGGATTATTCGCAGTTTATGCAAGGGATTTACTGTTCGCATTTAACTATACCTATCCGAATTTCAGAGAACAATGGATTATTATAATTACATAAGTTAAAACCATAGCAAACAGTGAACTAATTATTTAATTATTTACACGAATTTTATCCATTTATCTTCAGTGTCAACTTTTAACAGTGATTATGTTCATATCATCATGTACTTTAAATCGGTTACATATATTTATTTCAATTCAGACATTTGTAAAACAATAATTGCTTGTGTGTAAGATATTCAACTTTGTAAACAGCGTTCATTTTGCTACCGTCTAGAGCACGGACAATTTTGTTTCACTGTGCCTTGTGCATAAGACATTCAACTTTGTGAACAATATTCTGTCTTTTTGCCGTCTAGAGTACGGACAATTTAGTTTGACTGTGACTAGTGTTTAAGACATTCATTTGTGTTAAAATTTAATTTTATTGCCGTCTAGAGCACGGTCAATTTGGACTATTTATGAATTCCTACGCGGTGTTATTAACAATACATTTGTGATCATTCGTATTAGTCTTCTCTCATCACCCATCTGGAAAAAGCCGGAGATTGATCATGTGCACGGATCTCCACAGCCGCTACCAATCCAACGTAGGGAGTAATTAATCTCGCAAAAGTCCCCTGCATAAATGGTGCCCCTTTCGCCGAACTCGCAACGAGCAAAGAATTAATAAACATCTAGATTTTGAGAAATTCAAGCACTTTGGATGAATGCCACGAAGGAAAGTAAATTCTAAGACACATATCTCAGAAAAACACCTTCTCGAGATTACAATGCTCGAAGACAGCCGCACGATGACGGGTGAGGACGATGTTACACTGCCATCTATTCTCGACAACACTCATACGCATAAGATGAGGTGCAGTTCAGGAAATGCAGGAAGCCCGGTGGTGAGCCCAGCAACAGGCCGCTCCAACAAATGGACACAGTATAAAATATGCCAATTCGATCCAGACTACCTTGACGAGTGGGTCGACGATGTTACTTTATTGGCCAAGGTGTCCAATGTAACAGACAAGGGCTCAATATTTTTTAGGGTTTGGGAGACGATCCCAATGACTTTCAGACGCGGACTCAAAGATATATTGCATCAATACACTGAGGGCACATGTGCGCAGCCATGGCAGAACCTGCAACGCGCCGTCAAGCAGCGTTTGACACCAGTTCAAGAAGACAGTCTTACAGAATTAATGAGCCAGATGTCCCTAAGTTGCCGCCGCCTTCTGAGCTATTTAGGGAGATGGAGCAGAAAGCCTTGGAATTCAACCTGCCTAAGGAAATCGTAAAGCGACATTTCATACAGAAGCTCCCACCGTCACTACAAGAGATGGTCACGTTCCTTCGCGAATCCGTCGAAGTGCAAGATGGCGTTCTGCCGGCACGTCTAGACAAGTGGTGGAAGAAACACCACTACAGCTCACCTGCACCAGAGATAGGCCACATCACCTCAAGACTGTCCGAATCACAATCCACCGCATCATCAGCCGGAACAAATGTCACGAATGAACGCTTCATCAGCCTGCTCGAGAACCTCACCGTCAGGCCAAATACGGCCTCAGTCGATGCCGTCCATACTAGGCGCGGCCAGAACAGGCGTGACCAGCGTCGCCCACCGTCCCGGAATAGCGCCAGGAGGCCGACGTCGAGAGACAGGACCACAGTTCCACAGTTACCAGCGGAGTGGTGTGCAAATCACCGCAGCTATGGCCACTTCACACGTTATTGCCTCAAAAACGGCTGCACATTCCCGCGCCCAGACGCGACGTTCAAGTGGGCGCGGTCATCCTCAACAACTCAGGAGTATCCGCCAATGGAAGGTTCGGAAAACAGCTGGGATCAGCCTCCTCGGCGGCAGTAGTGGCTGAGCACCCCAAGATCGTTGGCCGCTCCACGTCTGATGGCTCGAAGCACGTTGCTTTTGCGGTTGAGCGCAATCAAACTATTGTATTTACAGCGACGTCTCCAGTCAAGTCATGCTTCAAACGCCCAAATGTCAGCAACCAGTCTCATCGTCAGTTGCCACTATCAACATCTTTTCTCATCCGTGACGCAACCTCTGGCGAATTATTTCTCATAGATACTGGATGAGATGTAAGCTTACTACGCCACAATTATTTCGAACCCACCCACCCAGTCGACACTAGCAGTCTGACCTGTGCCAATGGCTCCAACATAGCGAGGTTTGGGGAACGAGTACACATCATCTCTTTCTCCAACTCAAAAAGATGTTTCAATTATCCTTTCATCATTGCCAACACGACAATAAACATCATTGGACGTGACTTTCTCTAAAACTTCGACCTGACCATTCGTCCAAGAACACGAGAGATACGCACTGCAGAAAATCAGTTGCTTACATCAGCGCTAAAACATACGACTCGCGCCGAAGCATTCTCATCTATACAGCTTATTCCTCCAGCTCCTCATGTACCACAACTAGACGATGTTCTGAAACATCATGAAGAAATTTTTAAACCTATCTCCTTCATGCCCGATCTCAAGAGGAAGAGTGCCATCACAGCCCATCGTATCATCTTGTCGAAACCACTTCCTTTTCCTCCACGAGCACGTCCATTGGCACCACACAAACATAAGTCCGCCGATGAAGAATTCGCCATGCTACGTCAACAAGGCTCTGTACACGATCCAGCTCACCTTTTGCGTCACCTGTGGTAGAAGTTCCAAAGAGTGAACCAGAAACATTCAGGGTGTGCGGGGATTTTCGTATTCTCAATTCTTCCGCACAGTCTGATTCGTACATCCTGCCAAATCCAACTGACCTACTCAGATCTGCTATCTGTCATGCTGTGTATTCAAAATTTGACCTAGTCAAAGCCTACTATCAAGTACTGATGGAAAAATACTCAGTATCATATACTGCACTCAGATTCACCGGAGGTGGCACGCACGAATATCACTATATGCCTTTCGGTCTCAAGAATGCCTCGCAAACATTCCAACGCGTTATGGACGAAATACTAGATGGTCTACCATTTGTAATCAATATCTAAACGACATCCTGCTATTCTCCAACTCAATGTCCGAACATATACAACATATTGAGATCCTGCTCACACGTCTAGCAGACTATGGTCTCCAACTTCATGGCAACAAATGCGTCTTTGCACAGAAATCAATTGAATTCCTTGGTCATCAAATTTCCGAAGAAGGCATGACACCTGTACCCACTAAGGTTTGTGCTATTCAAGATCTACAGCCTCCAACCACCGTTCGGGCATTACGACGATTCTTGGACAAGATGAACTACTATTCTTGATTTGTACCCTGCCTTGCCAAGATTCTGGCACCTCTTCACAAATATCTCGTGCCAGAAAGCCGTTTCGTCAAGAAATCACAACCGATTCAGCTCAACGTGGACGACATGCAGGTTTAAGAGGATCCCAAAAGGGCCTTATGCAAAGCGAACATGTGTTATGTTCACTTATGTTGGATGGTCCACGTACATGTATGCCGTCAGTGTTTATTATTAGCGTATCGTCCAGACAAGCCTTAATAATGCCTAATTCTGCAGTTAAATTATTCATTTGAGAAGTCAATGACTGAATCAACGTTCCCAACCCATCAGAAGCCATTTTAAATGTACAACAAATGCTTTATTTTTACTCAATTATATATAGAATTTTTCTCGCACAACGAGCATCGATTTAATAAAACAAATTTACACATATTAATTAATTTATGTTCACTTCAGCTCAAAGTCTGCTTTTATCATTGGGCTGACTGCTTCATTCTTATACGGGCGCTTCTGCGAGGAATTTCTGTTGAAATAATGTCTGCCGTAGATAAGACCATTTTTTCATTATTTTTCTTAAAGGTGGCTATTGCCACATCTTCCCCCCTTGGGAATCGGCTTTCGCACTCTGCTTAAACAATCCAGTGCAACAGCTCGTGGTCCATCGGGCAGGCTAACAAAAACAGTATTGTGCTCTGAGTCCACCCTCGCCACGCGATACGGCCCATCATTGACAGCCTGTAGTGCCATGGACTCGACCTTTGCTACCATGACATAGCCGCTGACATTTAGGCGAGTGCGTGTCGGTTGCCTTGCATAGCCTTGTCGCTGTGTGGCGCCTACATATTCAGTTAACTGTTTTAGTCTTTCCTGAATATCCTCTATGGTGCAGTGCTCATGGGATCTTTGGATTACAGGTTCACCTGGCAATCTTATGTGTCCTCCATAGACCATGGTCGTTGGATCGAATTCTGTAGCTGTTGAGACTGTAAAGCGCATGGCTCGCTCGACCAAATGTAATTTGTCACTCCACGTTCCCGGGCTCTCGTGGCACTAACATCGCAGTACCCCTTTCATCATCCTATGTGCGCGCTCAGCCATCGAGTTGGTTTGCGGGTGATAAGTGGCTGTGCGGGAATGCTTTATGTCAAGGTCTTTGCACCACTGATTAAATTCTTTCGACTCAAGCTGTGCGCCTTGATCGGTAAAAATAACTTAAGGTGCACCGAATCGACTGAGCCATTGCTCTTCTAAGCACGTTATAATCTTTTCTGTTGTGATCTTCTTCAGTGGTACAAACTCGACCCATCGGTTAAACTTATCGACCATGGAAAACACATAGGACACGCCACCGCGAGCTACTGGCCGTGGACCTACCAGTTCGATATGCAGAATCTCGTTCCGTGCAGTAGCATTGAAAGCAATCGGAGTGACCTTTTCTCGTTTTTGTGGTTTACAACGTTGGCATGTAGTGCACTGTTGACAATAGCTACGAATTTCTTTGGACATACCAGGCCAATACAATCGTGACTGCAATGTCTCAATGAGCCGCCCAGCGCCCGGATGTCCTAACGTTTCATGCCAAAAGGCCATTAATTCTGTTCTTATAGATTCTGGCACAAACCATTCGTACTGTTTGTCCTTCTTTCCGCACCAACAGGCCGTTCTGTAGACTCAACGTTTTATATGGTGCAGACACCACTGTGCCGTTTTTTAACTGATTGACTATTTCCTGACATGTAGCATCTCTTCCCTGTTCTTCAGAGACTTTTATAAGCGGCGAAACCCGAACAGCGGAAATTCTGCTGAGCGCATCGGCCGCCGCATTCTCGATTCCTGCTCTATGATGAATTGATATATCGTACTCTTCTAGTTCTTCAATGGCTCGATGTACTCGTTTCTTCTCAATACATAGTGATCTCCAATGCACTAGCGCTTTGTGGTCGGTAAAGACGTCCACGTGTCCCCCTATGACAAAATATGTAAACTTCCGTAGCGCCCATTGTACGGCAAGTAATTCCTTTTCTGTGACGGTATAGTTCTGTTCCGCCCTATGGAGTGTGCGACTTATATATTGCGCAGGACGTCATTCAGATTTTAACACCGCTCCTATCCCAATATCGGACGCGTTTGTAACAACTGATATATTACCTAGCGGGAAAGTCAAAATAGTTGCCTCTATTAATTTCTGCTTGCATAGCACAAACGCTTCTTGAGCCTCCTCCGTCCAACGAAACGGTATCTTGGCAAAATTTAACTGAGATAAGGATTTTTGCGTAACCGCCATCCCTGCAAGGTATGGTCTATAGAAATTCACTATACCAATAAACCGGTGTAATTGTTTTCTAGTAGTAGGCATCGGATAATCCCTGATAGGTTGTACATTCGAATCTAATGGCATGCATCCGTCCGCTGAGACTAAGAGCCCCAAGAACCGCACTTCTTGGCCTATATGAACATTTGATGGATTAAAATGTAATCGCCATTCTACAGCTTTCGCCAACATCTTCTGCAGCCTAACACTTTATTCGTGTTCAGTAGTGCCCCATATAATACCATCGGTTACGTAAGCTGTTGTACAAGTTAAGTAAGACACGAACGAGTCCATCATTCTTTGGAACACTTTTGGTGCGTTTTTAAGGCCAAATGGTACCCGAGTTAAATGGAAATGACCTTGAGGTACTTGTACCGCTGACTTCCATCGGTCTTCGGACCGCACGCCTATTTGCCAAAATCCCTGTTTAAGATCAAGCAGGGCGAACCATTTGCCTCCCGCTAGCTGTAGGAACAGATCACGCAGAGCCGGCATGGGATACGGGTCCGGTTTATTTACTGAGTCCAATTGCCTAAAATCAGCCGCCGGTCGGAGCAAACCATCTATTTTCGTAACATAAACCATCGGAGCACGAAAAAAAGATGATAACGGTTCAAGAACGCCGGCTTCTATCATTTCTTGGGTTGCTCGAATCGCTGCTGCTAATTTCTTTGGAGGAGAACCGTATACTTTTGGTGGCTCGTAACCTTCATTTATTTCTAGCCATAGCTTAAACTGCTCGACCGTCGGCCCTGGATGCTCGCTACAATCAGGCAGTTGGAATATAATATTATATTGGGTTTGAAGATTATTCCACCACCCGGGAAGACAACTGGTCTCCTCCTGCATCTTAGGGGTTCATTTAGACTTTACTGAACTTATTACCTCAGGCCGCGATAGGCATACACGTTTATTTTGACAGTCTATCGTCTTAACCCATTTTCTAATGAAATCAAGTCCCAATAAGGGCGTTTGCGTATTCGAAACAACAAAAGACATATGATAGACATTTTCATTTATTAACAACTTCGTGTCCCACTCGCCCACAGCCACCATCGATGCGCCCGATGCCTGACATAAACTTGCTTTCGTAGGTTTTACATTGTTCAATGGCCAAGTCAATGGTAGTACCGACACATCAGCTCCAGTATCCAATTGCATTATTACTGGCTGTCCGTTGAACAGGTCTAAAAATTTAACTTTAATGAAAATTCTTACGTTTGGCAAAGTTTCCCGCACTTATTTTCTTCAAAGGCCATCTGGTTCGGACCACTTTTTTGTTTGTTCTGCTGGTCTTCATTCGATCTACTTGTCAGAGCCACCAAAGGATTAATATTTGTGCCCTGTTCTCGCCCACCTTTATTTGTGAGATTGTGAACCCTGTTACCCCACTGCACTGGCCGTTCTCGAGGAGCAGTACATGGGTTTTGCTGACGCTTATACGCCGTATTCGTCGGAGCTGGAGTCCTTATATACTGAATTTGCTTCCAGACCATTGGCTGTTGCCTTCTGTCGCGGCACTGCTTATTATGTCGTGAAGAATTCCAATACGGTATGTCACTCCTGTCAGATGTCGTAACTGGACCCATGCGTGGAGATGCAGCTGCCACTTTGTTTGTCATTATGGCCGAACTTTGAAGAGCCTGAAGTCTCTCTTCAAGGCCTCCCTGGGCGCTGGATATTTTACCGTATCTGGTAGGATCCAGCAGCATGAACATGATGGACTCATGTGGTTGCAAGCCGGGTAAAGACTCGGTAAGCTTCGAGAACCACCGCTTGATACGTGCCATGGTATCCATGGGTATCTCACCCATTAATGGTTTCAGGCTGTATAACTCTAAGAACACTTACTGAGGCCTGGCCCGGAAATGATCCAACACGCGTCTTTTGTATTCTTTATACGTGAGGTCAACCGGCAATTCCTATTGGACTGCTACTGTCCGGTCCACTAATTCCTGGACAGCCACACGCACAATAGGTGCTTCCAATGTAAATTCTTGGGCTCGTACTGATGCTTCAAATTTTTCGAACCACAACTGTGGCCTTTCCACATCTAGTGGTGCCAGCATCGGCTTAAACTCTGATGACGGTCTGAAATAACTCGTCGATTCGGCTGAAAACGCCGGCATATTTCCTACCTGATTCCTCTTCGGCGCGGTCGCCATTTTTATGTCCAGCTATGTTGGATGGTCCACGTACATGTATATCGTCAGTGTTTATTATTAGCGTATCGTCCAGACGAGCCTTAATTATGCCTAATTCTGCAGTTAAATTATTCATTTGAGAAGTCAATGCCTGAATCAACGTTTCCAAACCATTAGAAGACATTTTAAATGTACCACACATGCTTTATTTTTACTCAATTATATATAGAATTGTGCTCGCACAACGAGCATCGATTTAATAAAACAAATTTACACATATTAATTAATTTATGTCCATTTCAGCTCAAAGACTGCTTTTATCATTGGGCTGACTGCTTCATTCTTATACGGGCGCTTCTGTGAGGAATTTCTGTTGAAATAATGTCTGCCCTAGATAAGACCCTTTGTTTATTATTTGTCTTAAAGGTGGCTATTGCCACAGTGCGAAGATGCAAAATATAGACCAAACTATGCAATAGAAAGTCTTAGGATAGAATTAATAGTTAATGTTGAAAACTCTTCAACATATAAAATGTCTAAGTTTCTATGTTATAGAATAAAGAAATATTCGTACTTCTTAGACCATACTTTGATGAATTCATACCTTTGGTTGAGATTGTAGATAAATGTGAGCTAAATGAAAACGATAGATTGGCGAGTTTAGATGTGGCGTCAATGTACACCAAGATATCAGTACCCAAAGCACTAGATTATTTTCAGCGTTTCCTAGTTGATCATCCAGTAATATTAGAAGGAAGCAAAATGAAGATGAGACATGTCATGGAGATGGTGGACTTATGTATTTCCACCACCTATTTTAAATTTATGAATGAATTTTATAAGCAGATTAGAGGTGTCACAATGGGACACACACTATCTGTTTCAATACCTAATATCTTCATGCATTACATGGAGAAGACCCTCTTAGATATAACGTCCCTAAATCCTAAATTGTATATAAGATACTCAAGTAATTTTTGAAGTTAAAATTTT